>VDFB02193867.1:120158118-120225098 GCA_007258455.2 Sequoia sempervirens
TGTTCACAGTGTCAGATAGCTTTTGTAGATTCTATTATAGACCTACATTTGAAGGTGATAATGAAACACCCCATAGGAAGGGACTTAAAAGTGGTAAAGTTGATACTTGGCATTGATTTCCTAAGGGAGGTTGAGTGTTATAAGGTAAACACAGACACCACATCACAATTTTTGGCTTCCTTCCTAGATTTAGGAGAGAAAAAGGAGCTGACCTAGGGGTTCTAATGGAAAAATTATTCAAAAAACACAATCTAGGTGGTCTCAAGGCTAGAGTGGAAGTAGCATGGATGGGTGTTGGTATCCAAAGGCTGTGAGATATCTGGCGCATGCATTAGGAGGAATTTATAGTGGAATGGCTTCCATTCCTCAAGAATTTTCACACTATGTCAATAGCACAACATAGAGTTTTGGCACCTATGGGTAGTTGCTTTCTAAAATAGGTAATCAATTTGGAGCCTATGTCAGATCTCCAGAGGATTATGAAATTTGACACCAGCCCTATAGTGGTATGAGTAGTGCATCCTATCCCTTGTAAAATAATTCCCTCTATGGTTTTCTCACACTTTTTGGGGGTATGTGCAAGATCATCATGAAAAAAACATGCCCTTAAGTGGCAAAAAATTCTAAAAAATCAGAGTTAGGCAACTTGACGTAAAAATTTGAATAAGTTATCTATATTATTTCAAAAATATGTAAGAATATAATTTTTAGCAAATTGAATGTAGTTTCTAAACTACTTCAGGTTTATTTTTTTAAATAAATCCATTTGGTGAAAATTTGAAATTTCAATGCAATGGTACTTAAATTTTAGGAAAAAAAAAAAGAATAGGTGTATGTCCCACTCCACCTTAACCACAATAAAATGATAATATTTTTTTATAATATTTTAGATATAAGTAAAGGACCCATGTACCGGATGTGATGTATATTTTATTGTAATTTTTTTCAATGAAATAATTAATTATGATTTTTATTACAAATTTTTAAAAATATTAAAAACTTGTATGTCTGACCATCTTAACTTGGTCAAAACTTTATGAAATTTTTTTTTTATTTTTTTTAATCCTATAGTATGCAAAGCATAGAATGTGATGCATGTTTCGGATTAAAAAAATGTGATACTGTTTGAAAGCTATAGATGTTTTTCAATCATCCTATCAATCAGGACTTTAGTCATAATTCAAATAGAAAATAAATAATAATTATTCATTAAATTCAAAGTAAAGGATAATTTATACTAGTGGAAAGCTAAGAATCTCCTTAAAAACCTTTTTTGTTTCATCAATTTTGGGTAAAAAAAGTCATCAGCCACATACCCTACACATACCCATCCTATCGCCACTTTTTGGCCCATCATGATCCTGCACATACCCTTGGTTTAAGGCTTTTGTTCTATTTTGGCCTCCACACGTTTAGCATATAGAATTCAAGGCATTGATTTTTATTTTGGGCCCCCTAATTGTCCCTATATTTTGTTTTTGTAAAATTTTATGCTATATATGTAATTTCAAAACTTTTATACTCTTAATAATATTCGGGCTTTTTTCTTCCATCTAAAAACACTAAAAGTGGCACGAAATATAACAAAACATAACACATGTAGCCATCCATAGACATATGCACATAGTGACTAGCTAGTAAAAGGAAGTAAATCCAACCTTATTCAATTCATATTCCTATTACTTAATTTACCTAAACCTATCCTTTGAGTATATCGTAACAAAAAAAAATTTGTGTCCCATACCACACCATGGATACCATATTTTTTGGGGATTTATTGCTAGCTATGAGGAAAAGAAAGTATCATCAATTAAAGAATTATCCTTGTTCTAGACACATACATAAACTTAACATCATACAACAGAGAAACACTTAACCAACACTTCCAATAGAAAAATTTATCCAAGTATACATGATACAAAATGTAAAAGAATGTACAAAGAAATTAAGTATCTAGAAAAAGGTATTAAGAAAAATAAAGGCATGTGTAGATCACATAAATTAGAATAGTCTTTATATAATACTCATGTGAAATTTGGTCATAATCAACGATAAGCTAACCTTAAGCAACCTATTAGAATAATAGAATCATTCTATGAACTTATCTCTTTCAACCTAGATGAATCAATATTTTAGTTGCTAAATTTTGTCAAAAAGAAGGAAAAATTTAATTTGCTTACCACTATCAAGAAAATTTAGAGAATTACCACAAATAAGGATAGAGCGATTGTGGCTTAAGACAATGTCCATGGATTCTTATAGCACCTCCACACCAAGGAAATTTCTTTCTAGCTCTCTACCAAAACCAATCACCCAAAGTATATAATTTGAGGAGTTAGTAGTAGGTTCTACAAATTCTGCCTCCTTTCATCTCTAGGAATGATGTTAAAGGTAATTTTTAGCATAGGTACTAAAATATTCTCTATAGCTCAAAGATTCCATGTCAAAACTAACCATAGATAATTAGTCACACATAGATAAGATAACAAGTATTGACATGGTGAATTTACTATGAAAAGAGGATCCGAAGATAGAAAATTGAGATTTTCATGGAGACTACCCTCAAATTCTTCCATGTATATGATAGTCTTGGATTTGACTAGCTCGGTGAGGTGATGGAATCATTTATTGATAAATACTTCTTTTCCAATAATGAACTACATCAAATATCTTAATCAAAATTGCTCATAAATTTTAATTATTTACTAGTGCCAATGAGTGAACCTACACACAACCACATAACAAAATTGACAATAAATTTTGAGCAAGATTATGTGCCAATAATTGCTATGAGTAACACCTCATCTACTTAGTGTAAAATAAATAGAGCTGCAAATAAAATAATTGTTCGCCTAATCTAAAAGAGCTAAAAACAAGGCAACTGAGAGACATCAAAAAGGAACTAAAAGTTGAAGAAGAGGCTAAGATAAAACTTTAATTAATGTTAATCAAAGGTGAAGAAGGTTGATGAATTTTGAGGATAGTAGAGCTTCTCATGGATAAAGGAAATCAAATGGTAGAAAGGTCTCTTGCATATGCATAACCATCACTCTTACTTTGTGTCTCAACTCAAAATGGCACTCAACTCTCTAACTACCAAGTTAATGGGAATCTTTCCACTATTATTTCTATGGTAATCTTTGTGAGGGTGCGAGAAGGTTGTAACAAATGACTTCAATAAATGCTTGAGCTAGGATTGATAATCTCTCCCTCTCCATTCTCTTCACATTTTTTCTATAACTCAGTAATTTTATTGAATGCTATTTTTATTACCCGTGCCTAGACAAGCTCTTCTATCACTACCAAACATATTTCAAATCAACTTAATTTAAGAAATACAAAGCATGTCATTTTAAATTGTTTGTATAAGTATCTACAACTTTGACTATTTCATCAAACATGGAAAACCTTTAGCAACTTCAATGCACTTCATAATACTCATTTAATGGTTGTCATAACACTTATTCAACTTATTTTTATTTTGAAAACAGTAAGAGTCAATGTATATATATGATAAAATGTTTTCTCATAAGCATAGCTTATAATAAATATTTCTTCATGTAATGGAATGGAGTAATTTTGATAATTATATTTTGATTAGATTAAAATTGGAAGTGCGAATACCCATAATAGAGTAGCCATTGAGGCAGAGGTGGCTCACAAAAAATGAGACCACAAAAAACAAGAATCACAAAAGTGAGCGAGAGAGGAACAAACCACAAACTTATACTTTTGACAGGAGCATAGAACCAATAACAAGTCAAGCTTTTGATTAGAGCATGAAATCGAAAGAAGGAGACCAACTGTAGAGGAGCAGAAGTAGGAAAGGAACCCACTCAGAAAACACCACCCAACATATAGCCTAGGAAGAACAACACAAAATAGGCATAAGCTCGAAGCAAAGAGCCAGTAATAGAAAATTCATGTAGCAACAAGGTAGCCACAACAAGAGACCCTTCAAAAAACATAGCATTTCTGAGATAGGAGTGAACTAGTAGAAGCCACCAGCTACCAAAACCCAATAACCCTAGCCAAAGGGATAGAACCAAGAGCTTGCCACCAGCAACACTCCACCTCCAAAGGAGAAAAAAGACACTCCAAGTTGAGGCCAAAAAACCCTAGGCAACGATGGTAGCTTTGTCAGCAAAGGAGGAGCTGAGAAAGAGGCAAAACCCAACCCAAGCCGACAAGACCAGTCTCCACATCAATAGGAAAGCACCCCACCTCAAAAGGGGAAGTCGGGAAAAGCACCACGGTAAAAGAACCGACAACACCCACAAATCTGAGAGAGGGTCACAGTTGCTTTCCTCGAATAAGTTTAACCCTTCAAAACCCACCACAAACTTCGAACACCAGCACAAAGGAGAATAATAGCTCCACCCCCAATAGAGTAGCCTACATCAGCACCCAAGTGGAGATGAAGATCAACAACACCTCTAAAAAAACAAGGTAGTAGAGAAGGCAACCCACACCATAATACCACTAGGAACTGCCAAGGCCTGACGAACAACCGTAGAACCCACAGTCCCACTCCAAAAAGGGCAGAGCCCCCACCAGCACTCCACGGGGAGCACCAAACAGTTCCAAGGAGAACCATCCAAAGAAATGAATATAAAACCCCCTATCACCATACTGAGAGTGATAGATAACACACCTGGACCCATACCTAGAGTAAGACAGAATCCCCCATTTGAGGAAACCCCAGCAGTAACAGAAGAGATGGCCATCGAACTCCACAAACACCAACATCCAGGAAGATGCACAGGAAAAAATAGAGCACCCGGACCCAGAGAACGGCTAGGCCCAAACCCAACTTGCACTTATCAGAGGCAAAGGACGCCCTCCCAAAACACTCCAAGAATGAAAGTGCAGAGCTCTGAAATAATAGAGCATAAATGTCGAAACAGGCATCAAACTAGAAAACAGGGGACACCACAAGCCAAAAGATGGCCCGAAATAGGACAATGCAGCCAACAGCGAACAAATTCACCCATCTGCACATTCTAGAGGCATTAAGAGAAATGCCCAAAAGAACTCCAAAGTCCTCAGCAGCAGGGAGGAATACAAAAGGCCGTAAGGAATGCCAAAACATGGATGAAGGTACCGCCTTCCAGCAAACACCCACCATAGCAAACTGCAACACAAACAACAAGCCATCCACTTGGCCAAAGTATAAACAGACCAAAAAACATTTTTGATCCGCCAAAGGCTTCTTTCTACAAGAAGTGAAGCAAAAACATTCGCGCTCCGCAACAACAGCAAACAACCCGGAGGTAGAAGAGACAGCCACCACAGCCCAGATTCAGCCAGGGCCAAGAGAAAGACCCAACCCCAAAACGCTAGACGCGTCATCGTCCTCAGAATCAGGGTCACCATCGCCATTTTCTGCACGAAATTTCTAAACAGTTCCCCTGCCCCGCTTCCCGCTTCTCGCCATCGATAAAGACTTAATTTTGACAATTATGTTGTTCTATTAGCTTGAGTTTTGATTTATTTTCTTTCTTGTAATTTGTTCTTAAGAATCAAAGCTTTAATTTGTTGATGATTATCCTTCCTTCGATGATTTTTGGGGGAAACCTTCTAATAAAGACCTCCCTCTTAGAATTGCATTAGCTGCTTAGCATTTTATGATTGTCGTATATTCAAACTTGACCATTTCACTTGTTATCTCTTGTTTAGATTTTGTCCAATCTAAATTTTGTAGATATATATTTTTACCCATTTTTTTAATAGTATACTATTATCTTTTGAAATTCAATTAAAAGTTGAATTTGAAACAATTAATTATTCTACCTTCTCAATATTCTTCAACTGGTAGAAGTATAAATGATCTTAAACTCTTCTAGGTATTACATATCATGAAACACGTGAGCATGCCACCTACATAATTCTATTTGTACACTTCTTGGACATGGAAAGTTATTTATAGAGTATTGAGAAAAACCAATAATCTCCATTGTTTTTCTAAATCCTCAATATTGATATTGTTGTCTAAATCATAGCTTCAATGTATAACCACATGTTCATGGGAAGATCATGAAGCTAGTGATAAAAGAGGACATATGATAGGGAGTAGCATTATGAGATCAACAACAATCAAATCCTGAATGACTAGTCAAAATTCCATCCTATTCAATAAACCTATTGCAACAGGTTGTGGAAGAAGATATGAAAAGTTATTAAAAATTAATGAATGAGAATGTAGACAAATCGTTTGCATTCCTCATAATTTCGTGAAACTCATTTGTCATATGCAACCTCTTTTCTCTATCTATTTCCTTCTTTTATTATCAATATTTTGTGAACAAACCAAATAATAAGTATATGTAAAATTAATTCAAGGAATCATAATTGAAATGAGCAGTTATTTAAAATTTGATGTAAATGAACAGTTATTTAAAATTTGATGTAATTGTGAGAAATAATATTGAACATTATTCAAACATAAATAATGTTGAAGAATAGAATTATATAGTTTAAAATTTACATAAGGCTGGTACTTTTCATTATTTAAATATCTTTTCATTTTTAAAACTTATATAATTTTATAAAAAAAATTAAATATATTTATATTTCTTCAAAATTTTACTTAATGTCTTTTTTTATTTAAATATTTTTTTTTCTTATCTAAATTTAATTATCATGTAAAGAAGTTATGTATTTTTCTTTCAAAAAATTTCAATTTAATATTGATTTCAAATTAGATTTTTTTTAATCTTAATATTTAGGTTTAACATTATGTTGTCATATTAAATATATTCTCTTAAAAATGAAATTATAATAATTAAATATATTTTTATCCTTTCTTTTCAATGTTTTTTTCTAAGGATCTTTGGAGGTAGTGGTGGCATGTGGGAACTAATTTTTTTATGCATGCTATCTCTTTGTTTGATTTTTGGTCTAGTTTGGGGCATCCTACTTTTGCCTTTTTATTTGGGTTGTCCAGTATATTAGTCCTATCTTTATCCTTTGAAAATATTGGTTGGAGAGCAATCATCAAATCTTCTAGAGGTATGAATGTCTCAATGAGTATGTTTTGTACAAGCTTTAAATTCATGAAAAGTGACTTTAGTTCCAACTTGTTCTTTTGATCTATTTAATGTTCCCTCTAATGTTTTGATTTTGAAGAATTTTATTTTTTGGGTCATTTGGTGGGTTTTATTCTTTCTATCTTTCAATTCAAATCTTATCATAAAGTTAATAGGGTTAATAAATAATCTCTTCCTCCTTTAGGTGTTTAGAAAATAAATATTGATGGTTTTCCTAGGGGTAACCTTAATGTTATTGGGAATGGTGGTAAAGAATGGTATAGTAATGGTATGATTTATTTCTTTTTCTTTTTTTCTAAAAGATTTGGTACTAATAATCAAATGGAAGTTCATGCCCTCCTTGTGGCTCTTGAGAAATCTTGTGAATTGAGTTATAGAAAGGATATTTGTGAGATGTATTCTATGATTTTAGTTTCTCTTTTGAACAAAGAGAGACTTGTTGATTGTTCTTGGTGGTAGGATTTGTTTTTACTCGGATTCTCTATCTTCTTGGTTCTCCTTGGTTTATATTCCTCCAAAATGGAATTCTATTGTAGATTATCCTATCAAATGGGCTTCCACAAATAATCAAAGATGGAATGTGTTTGATTAGGATTCTCTATCTCCTAATTGATCTTCAATAATTTTTTAGCTTCTTCAAAATGATATGTGTTGATCATTGTTAGTATATCTTTCATATTGTTCTCTCTTCTTATTTTTTGTCTCTTGGTTCTTACTGGCTAGGGATTTTTGATAAACCTCCTCAGATTTTCCTCCTAATTTTGTACTCTTTTATAACTTCTTATTGAATATAATTTTAACTTCTTTTCCCATTAAAATAAATAATAGTTTTTTCTTAATTAAATTCAATGTAAAAATACATAATAATTATCCATTTATATCATTTATTTTTTACATTTAGATTAGCTAAATTTCAATGGTTGCATATTGTCTATCAAACACTTTGGATGCTTAGTTGACCTTGAACGTATTTAATAATTAATTGAAAATGAGAATATAATATGATTTTAAATTTTAATTAATTACTAAAAAACAATCAAATATGCATATATGTTTCCTAATTTTTGTACTTACTTTGTTTTAAAATTATATTAATTTACATGTCCATGTTTTCTCCCTTACCATTTGGATTAAACTTGAAGTACTTAAATATTAAAATATTAGAATCATTATTTATATTCATCTAGTTTTAATAAGTGGTTCAGTTTAATTCCATAATTTTTATTTGAATTGATGTATTAACATTTTTACAAATGAAATGAAGATCATATAACAACTCAAATTTGAAGAACTTAAATACATTATAATAAACTTATAAATTTTTAATATTGAAAATAATTTTATAAAAGAAATAAAACTATATTATAATTTATTTTTTTTAAACTTAAATATATTATAATTAACCTACAAGATATTTATATTGAAACTATTATAATAAATAGCTAATTACCTTGCTTACTCTGTGTATTGAAATATAATTTTGAAGAGTAATCAACAAATTGTCAGAAAAAACAAAAACATCCAAATACAAGATTTAATAATAAAATAATAAAAAAAGGGAAAACATAAATGACTAAGACCTTAATATGTAGTAAAAGATACAAAGACCTTAACATTAAAAGATATAAAAAAATAAACATAAATGGTTATGTCTATTCCGAGTTGCCCTGTACCCAGATTTATTTTTTTGAAGCAGAACATAAAACAACCTAAAAAGCAAAAGCGCTACAGTCGTTGTTCACGATTATTCCAAATATATATACTGAATGGTTCAATTATAGAAACGATCAACCAGTATTTGATATGTCTAAGAAGCCTTGGTGAGCTGTGTAAAGATGGCCGAGGACGAGGAGTCATCAACAGCGAAAGTATCATAGCGAAGAAAGAGGTGCGCCACGAGCAGCCTGGCGACTATCACAACAATATCCTTACCCGCGCACTATTTATTATCAACTGTGGTGTCCTCCGTCTCCCGCCCATTAGACCACAGGACATACTCCAACAGCTTCTCCCCTTCCTCGCCGAGAAACCGCCCGGCGACGAACTCCTCGGCAGTGGCAAAAACATGAGGATCCTTTGTAGCCAGCGGCTGGTACCCACCCAGCAGCTCGCCTTTCTTCACCTCATACAACGCATCGTATGACTCAACCATGAAATCCCTTTTTGCCCGCCCATACTGCAACGGCACTGGCGGCTCCATCCGCAGCACTTCGTACACCGCGGAGCGCACAAGGGGCATGCACTCCAACGCCTTCATATTCAGCCCTCCGTTTGCTTCCACTGCTCCGCGCACTTCTTTGGCAATCTCTCTGTGCAAATCTTCGCCCGCCTTGGCAATACACTTGACAATGCTGGGGAAAAAGATGAGCATTCCACCAAAGGCGTTGAAGCCGAGGTTGAAGAGGAGGTCGTGGCAGGCCTCGTCTCTTGGAAGGCCCATGTCTTTTACCGCCACATCGAGAACCGCCGACCCGCGGGTGTCGATAAAATCATAAAGCTTCTGATAGTTGCCAGAGACGAGCGCGAAGGGGAGCCGGATGGAGTGTATTGTGAGCTCGTCGAGAACCTTGGGCAAAATGCCCGAGCTAGAAATGGAAGCAAGCTGCAGTGCGAGCCAGGCCTTAACATACGTGGGCCCATCGGTTCCCAGACTGCCTGGACTAGGAGCCTCCGGATCGGCTCCGATGAGCGCCCGGCAGAGAAAATTGAATATCAAGTCGTCGACCTGCCCGCTGAAAGACGCCTTCCCTTCTTTCTCGAATTCTTTTCTAGTTCCACAGAGAGCTCGTCAAAAGCCCTGGCAAACTCGGGAATGATCCTCGGGCGAGCCATTTTGAGCACCTCGAACAAGAAAGCCTTGAGCTTGCCGCGAGTTTCCTCAGAGGGGTCTTGGTAGACACCAGTCCGGTAGCCGCCCGTCAAGTCTGTACTGGGCATGTACCATCCCGTAAGCACGTTTTTCTTTTCGACTTTGGTGAGGTCGAAGAGCGTGGGGAATGTCTTTGCGTCGAGGAGCATGATCACCCGGGAGTCCGACACGATAGGCGGACCCGGCGGCATGTTTACTCTTAATACAGTACTCTTGTATTTTTGAATGCGGGTTTTGAAGAAGTTCTCGGCGCCTTCTGTGACAAAGGAGTCGAAGCGGTCGACGATGGCGCCGACTAAGGGCAGGCCATAGGACCCCGGGATTTCCTTCACAGGGAGAACCGAAGAAACCCCCGGCGTAGCCATGCTCTCAAACGTTTTATGCATCATCTTCTTCTGCTGCAACTGTTGCAAATTAGAATACCCCAAGGCGATTTTTTAAACGAAATGGAAAAAGGGATAAGATGACAGTTGGCCTCAATCAGGTCTTGATAAAGAATTTGAGTGTTATGAACATGAATTTATAAGATTTAAATTTAATTTTGAGGGCTGCAAGTTAATTGATTGCATAATTAGTGAGGATAGTCTGTCTGTTAAATATTATTAAGTTTAATAGTCAAAGGAAAATTTTGATCAATAAGAACACGATAATTATTTATTATTTTTTGTTGGGAATGATGTGTATAATTGTTCCACTACTTGATCATTTAAGCATGTGATGTTTAAGTAGAGTGATGAGGATGATGGTATGTTTCTTGAGGTGCAATTGATTTAAGTTTGATGTAACAAATTGGATCTCTTTATTAATGACTAAGACTGATTTCAACATAGTCAATTACCTTGACAAATTCAAATCCAAATCCTTTAAGATTTGATTGAATTAAATTGGACGTAATAAATTAGTAAAATTGGACGTAATAAATTAGATCTCTTTACTAATGACTTTGACTTTGACATAGTCAAGTACCTTATAAGATGCAAACTTTTTTCTTCTTTCCTTGGCGATATCTTGCCCACATGAATCACATGGGTTTCTTGAAAAAAATCAGTAGGAAAGACAAATTTCCGAAACAGCCATATAAATAATTTTTATTTTTTAGTTATGTTCCACAATCTGGCCCACAAAATATAGTCTACCACAGATACGAAACGCAATCTATGTTGAAGATAAACGGATAATATTATGAGCAATCGATGGTATGCATTGAACGGTGATGAGAAAAGTTAGAAATCTTCAGATATCGGCCGTCAGTCAGACCCAAAACCAGTATTTCATGTTTCACGCTGCTCAAAATCTTATTTGTCTCTGTCAAGGTAGGAATTAAAACGATATATTTTGATCGAGAAATGTTTACTAATTCTTGAGAATGATTTTAAGCTTTTAGTTACCACCTGTTTTAAAGATGTATGTATGTGTTACAGTATTGTAACATTTACAAAAATGATACTTCAAGACAAAAGTAAATTGAACATTTGAAAGCCGTAAACAATTTGAAAAAAGAAAATTAGAGGAAGGGAAGATCCCTTGAAAAGAGTATTTAGTAGTATTAGTTTCTTTCAGTATGATCATAATCTTCATTCAGATTTGAAGAAAATGTTGATGTCCCTCAAAGATTCTACAATTTTTAATCATATTTATCAAAGAATAAAATTAGGACCAATATCCCAAGCCTGAGTGGTTTGATTTCATCATTACCGTCAATCTCTCCAAATACACAAAAAGAAGGGACATTGAAAAAAAAAAGAGAAATATTTTCCTCATTATTGCTACATAGAATACATTTTGAAAGCCATATAAATTATTTATTTCTAATATTATCAAGTGTTAGACAGGTACTCTAACACATAAACATAATAAAAAAAAATGCATTTATGACAACCAAATTTATTCTATATTTTTTTGAACCAAGGAAATTCTCTAGTCCCATCTCTCTTTTTCTCTAGGAATTGATACACAGTTCATAGAATCAGCCCCTTTGGAATCATAACCTCAAGTAGGAGAATATTTTTGAGTTTGTAGTTGAGACTTATTTTAAAGATATATGTATGCGCTATGTGATATTGTTAACATTTATTGGTAATGATCCATATTGTGTTAATAGATATTTCATAATTCATATTTAAGTTAAATTTCATAATTTTAGTCACATTTTATTACTTGTGGAAATTTCATAACAATGAGCATCTTAGTAGTTTAAAACTCTTTACAATTTGAAGGATGCAAATTAGTAGTTTAAAGCTCTCAAGTTTGTGTCAAATCATTTCATTTATTTATTTTCTTAGGAGGAAAAATTATATGTATGATTAATGGTAAGGTTTCATTTTCTTTTGAAATTCATCTCAATACAATGCTAGACTATTTATTTTTATTATTCTTTAATTTCTTGATGACTTTAATTGTGGAAATTTCTATTTATTTTGATGTTTTTTATTTGATTGAATCATTCAAATACTCACTTTATTAAATAATATCTAGGTTCAATTATTATTTTGTTCATTAAATTGTTATACTAATTAACACCATGAATAACTTCACATAAAAAATTAAAGCTTTAATATAACAATTGATTGTTATAATGTAATTTATTAGAATGTTCATGTCCTATGATTCACCATAATTAAACATGAAGTATTTTCCTTCCAATTCTTTTAGTTTACTAATTGATTATTGATTGATAACACATATCCACTTATCTCAAAAAATGAATGGATCAATTTTATTCTACCATAATTAAGTCATTGGCCAACTAATTTGACATAATTCTAAATTATTAACTATAGTCACTCAACTATATCATTTAAGTAAATTGAATAGCAAGAAAATTTAGCATCATAATATATATTTTGAGATATATGGAATTGCTCAGAGGGAGGTGACAAAGTGCTTATTAATTTCTCAGCCCATGAGCCGAAAACACCAACAAGGTGCCCCAACCCTTCATAATATCTTAATCCATTCCTTCAATTAGTTCAAAGTAGATAAAACAATATATGATTATTTATCTTAAAATTTAATGACACGTTTTTGTTTATTCTTTGACATACAATTGACCATATCATCAAAAAATGATCCCAAAATTTACACTATAATTATTTAACTTTTTGTCACTTTATATTGGTTAAACACTATGCATATCTAATGGTTAAGACTAGTTTCCTTTAAGATCAATCATATTGGAGAAATTTCAAGGGAAAAAATTGTTTGACATTCTTCTACCCAATAGGAAATGATCTTTAATTTCATGAAATGTAGTTAAATCTTTCACTTCAATCATTTCATTGAAATATTAATTTCTAATTTGAGATTACTTCACTTGTTTTATATTAAATAAGTAGGGTAGGGCTTTGATCCCTTACAAAATCAACAAAACAATCCAAAGCAAACAACCACCAGACAAGAACCACAAAATAGAGGAGACAACTAAGGAAACAACACAACAACTCCTCTCCCCAAATAGTAGGTAGCAAAGAGGAGCCACCAATAAGACGAACCCAGAAGCAGCTAAAAAAGCACAAATCTAGCACAAGAGCTAGGAACCATCTACTTTATTAAACAAAACAATGACCTTCTTAGACTTCTTCTTTTAATTCACAATTGTCCATGCTAAATAAAAAATAGGATTAGAAAGATCAGAAGGGGAAGAATCCCCTTTAGAATAACAAACAAGTGGAACAAAAGAAGCAGCAGATGGAGATTTCAAATCTGAGAACAAAGCATTAGGCTTTGAAATTAAGCCATCCTTTTTCAACATGAAAGAAGTAGGGGCCTTAGGGGAGGCATCACACCCAGCAGAAGAAGCAGCCATATCTAAAAATAGCCCAGCAAAATCCACATGAGGAGCAACACCATCAATGACATGAATATTCTTCAAAGTAGGAGCAATAGGGTCCTTAGGGGAGGCAACATGCATAGTATTAGGAGCAACCTTATCCAGAGATACTACCACCTCAGGAGGAGTAGCACCATCAACACTAGGATTAATCTTCTTCATAGAAGGAGAAAGCGGTAAGGAATCCTCACAATCAGAAGAAGAATCAATAACAGGGTTCATAGGTAGATGTTCTCGAAGTGAGTTCTTCCACCAGGTGAAGGAAGAAATAGGATGAGAGTGACAAAGGCAATCATGATCCAAGTGCCCAATGGAAAAAAAACATCTGTATCAAAAAGAAATACCTTCATACAATCCACTAACTAGGACCAAGACAAACCATTAACTTCAAGCATAATCTCACCAGGTAAAGTCTGAGATAAATCTAACTCCACTAGAATCCAAGTGTAGGGGTGTGAGTGAAATTCTTGGAACTGTAGTCAACTTTCAAAAATCTTCCAATAGCATTTCCAATATTCTCAAAAGTAAAGGAGCCCCAAAACTGTAAGGGGATATATGACAATCTCACCCAAACAGGCATTACATCAATGGGTTCCTTCAAAGGGTTGAAGGAATGAATCCAAGTCTTCATAGATAGGGGATGGGAGTCCTATACCCACAGACCATGATCTAAAATTACCTTTCTATCTTCAAGAGAAAAAGAACTAACATCAAATAAACCTTGAGCAGGAAGATAAATTTCCATTGTACCTTCCACCAAAGGAGACAAATGAATATATATCCAGAGGTGCAGACCAGGGAGGGAAGTTCACAGGTGGAAAAACCTATAGATAAGGGAAGTTTTCAAATAAAATTTCATATTATCAGAGACCTTCTTGCCCAAAGAGACAATAGGGGCAACATTGGCACACCACAAAGGTTGCACAAATCCCACCATGCACTCTCAAACCACATAGACCACAAAGGAAATTTCCCAATATTATTTTTCTTATTGATTAATGGTCCAATATTATTTTCCTAATTGATTATTGAAATTAGAGTAATGGTGGGAATAAAATATGATATAATTCACACATGTACCAAGCTAATGTCAAAAATAATAGACTGCAACAAATCTCAAATCAATTCCATATCATAAATCAATATCTTAGCACAAGTTTGTAAGATTTCATGGTAAGGGATTAAACAACATAGCCATTATTTTTTGTTTTCTATTTTTTTCTTTAATGCTTGCACTAATTTGTGTCTTTGAGCATAATAAATAAAAATACAATGGAATTAACACACAATATATTATGAATTTTCTTACTCTAGTAACCTTTGTATTATGATAGAATTACTTAGAAACTCAAAGAATGTTATATGTAATTGAATGCAAGAACATATAAAAACTGCACAATGTAAGGATTTTTAATCTATAAAATGATTCAATAGTGCCAAAAGTATTGAAATCAATGGATATGGTTTAAACACATAAGATAAGCTTTACACTACAGTTTATAGAAAATAATTGGTGCATCCTAACAAATAGTGTCATTCACTCTGAAATTTGATTTTTAATATGAATAAAAAAATAGGCTATTATGCTTTTTCTAATGGATTCACCAAGTTTTCTATATAATTTTCAAGAGGTGCATTCTTAAAGTATACCTTTGTTGGGTTAGGACTTTATGGATATAGTGAATGAAGTTACTATTTAAGAAGAATTAATAGATTGGGATTATGTGTTCTCTCAAGATTTTGGCATGAAATTCTTGTATAAAGGTGATGTAAATAGTAGACCCTAAAGTGATATTTTAGATTGTATGTCTTGTAATTGGTAAATAATATCAAATGTCTTTAATTCATTGTAAGTAAGCATCGATTTAAGAGGTAAAATGGTGAGATTAGATGAAACCTTCTGACCCTTACCCAATTTTTGATGATTATAAAATAAAATCTTAGGTTGAGTAGGTATTAAATTCTACTCTCAAGCTATCTTTTCATAATATAAACCATATGAACAATATATTTATGAATTGAGTATAATAAACAATGTATGTAAAAGTGAATGCAAACCAAGAACCCATTTAACTATCACCTATGGTCCATTAGGAGTATAAATAAAATTATCCATGTGAACACACATGAGAGATGATGGATAAGGATAAAAAATCATCTACATAAATTATCTTTAGATTTGCTATGGAAAGAAATATATTAACAAAAATTATGTATCAAAGAAATAAAAGATGTATAGAATATATAAAAGGAATCCAACAAATATAATACTTTATTTCTCAAAATGAGTCTATAGCCATTAAAGCTATATAAGTAATAATTACTGTCACTAGAACCATTAGAGTCATCTCTTAATAATTCCTTACCAATAACACAATATCAATGTAATGTGGGATAAAGCAGTGTAATTTCATAATCACTAAAGAATAAACATAAAATATTGAGGAGCGATCCTCATAAAGCACACCATAATCTTGTAAAATAGGATATGAAATGATAAAGAGAAACCATCATGAGATGCAACATCATATTTGGAAAAATGTAACACACATTAGGTACTACCTTAGAGTTTCTCATAAGAGTTGTATTAGGGGAAAAAGAAACAAATAATGTGGAGGTTGAGATAGAATCAAAAGGTTCAAAAGCTTTATAAGTAACTAAGCCCCTTTGGAATCATAACCTCAAGTAGGAGAATATTTTTAAGTCTGTAGTTGAGACTTACTTTAAAGATGTTGTAGATAGGGAAAAATAAATCAGATTTAGTGGTGTTGAAAATAACAAACTATCTAAAACCTATCAAGCACCATGAAGCACAAACTAGAATGAAAATTCAAATAAACAAAGGAAATGCAAACCAATTCTCAAACTAGACTTGATTGACCTCCATGGCTCTTCTCCACCTGCATGAGAATGCAAGATTTTGAAGGATTGATAATGGAGGAATGGTGGGCGCTCATTCTCGCAGCATAACGACTTGATGGTGAAAATGAAAAATAGAGAATGATAGAGATGGATTAAAGAATTATTTTGACAGAGTGAGGATGCTAGATGAATCAACCCCCTAAATGGATTGTGAGAGGATGTATATATAGAGCCTTGATGTGGACGAAGATAAGATTTGACAAGTTTTGATAAGGATTTGATTTTTGAAAAAAAAGAGGAAATACAACAAGATGAGATAAGATGTCAAAAAGATAGAAAGATTCTGATTTTCTCTTTTAAAGGAAATAAATCCTAAAAAAGATGAGAAGGATAATTGATGAATTATCTAATTAAATAAATTAATTAGATACACATGAGTTCAAATTTTGGAAAGAAAGCGAGAATATCCTTTTTAGATTTTATTAATTAAATAAATATTTGATTTATTTAGTTAATGTTAAATTTATGATTTCATTAATTAAATAATATAAATTATTTATTTAACATTAGAAGAATGAATAGAAATGATTTGATTAATTAAATAATATAAATTATTTAATTAACATTAGAGGAATGGATGGATTATGCATATGAAAGGAATAAATGAAATTAGTCAAATAAATAAGATTTATTTAACTAATTAGACGATGGCATGGGTACCTAGGGAAAAACATGCTACAAGGTGTCTAAATGATGTAGTGTTGTGATAAGGTGTCATAATAGGACATTTTTAGGTGCCTACAGATGTATGTATGCATTATATGATATTGTTAACATTTATTGTTAATGATCCATATTTTGCTCATAGTCATTTTTTAATCCATGTTAAATAGTATTAAATATTTATGTCCACAACTCACCCTTACTACTGATAGTGGACCCATCACCCCCTATGAATATATTACAAATAATGGTGAGAATTAATATTACAAAATATTGTTCCAATACACCCTTAGTGTTTAGAGACACTTTCCATGGATGTGGGAACCCATCACAAGTTGGATGGCATCTTAATCCTAACAATGTTTTTCCTTCTACATTTATAGTGGCCTTTCTAAGTAGTCCCTTATATGGCAACAAATTGTATCAAAAAGCCACCATCAACATTTTCTACCTTGAATTATTTAGAGGTATATGTCATGATCACTAATTGTGAGTGAGAAAGGGAGAGAACATGGAATTTTGGATTCCTCTAGTAAAGATGGAGATTGCAACTCTAACTCGAAGGACGAATATGATGGTTTTTTATTGTAGGGGATCTGGTGGCTTCAGCCTACTGTGGTGGTTGTGTGGTTGGAGCATTTTCGGTAGTTTTCTAGTTTTGTGGGTGTGTCAGAAACCTTTGGGATTCGCACCATGTTTGCTCAACTTCCTGTCTTCATGCCTTTACTGCCTAAACATAGTTTTTTATTAAATATTTTTTCTTTAATCAAGTTTTGAAGTCAAACCAATTACAATTAAGACATAGTGCGACTGTATAATGCATAATTTTTTTTGAATATATTGAAATTCAATTTATTTTTTGTTGGATCAAGGACTTCAATATCTGGTGCACTCATATTTTTCAATTTTTTTTTTATAATCTGCTATTTTTCCACATGTGCAAAACAAAGACCTTCATTTTTGATGAAAAACCTATATTTAATAAAACTAAATAAACAAATACATAATAAAACCAAAACATATTAAAATTATATTCATTGGATAGCTCATTTTGAGGACTACCTGATTCCAGTTGGGTTTGTGAAGACTCCATTTTCATCATCAACTCAATCTTCGAAGCGTAAAAATTTAGGTTTTTTTGTGTTTTAGGGGGAGAATGAGGAATAAGGGGGGTTTGAGTGAACCACCCTTCAATAAGTATTTAATTTTGTTTATTTGGGTGGGAAATGTGTGCCCAGTAATTAATGGATTTGCTCAAACCCTAGTTCGGGCGAACCCCTTTTGGGTTCAGTCAAACTTGTAGGTTCATTTGAACCCCTAAAACCAATTTTTTTTCCATGGGGTCATTTTTTCTTAGTTTTCCTTCCTCCATAAAATTGTAAACCACTATTGTGGCTTCACCCTATATCATTTACTCCCAAAGATTTTGAAATATCTAACTATAGGCTTATGACCAGTCCATAGTTCAAAAGGGGTCTTACCAGTATCACCTTTGACTTGTACCCAGTTGAAGATGTAAACAATAGTACTCACAACTTCTCTCCAATAGATATGAGGAACATTTCCTTCTAGCATCATAGTCCTAGCAACATCTTGAACTATCTTGTTCTTCCTTTTCACAACTCCATTTTCCTAAGGGGTTCACGAGGCAGATAATTGTCTCTTTATCCCATGCACCTCACAAAAAGAATTAAACTCATGAGAAGTGAATTCACCACCTCTATCTGATCTCAAACATTTAATCTTCAGACCTATCTCTATCTCAACCATATCCTTAAAAATCTTGAACTTCTCCAGAGCTTCAAATTTCTCCCTTAAGAAAGCAACCCACATCAATCTAGAGTAATCATCAATAAGTAACATGAAGTACCTATCTCCTTGTAAAAATTTGATTCTAGAAGGACCACACAAATCAGTATGAACAAGTTCCAAGACTTCTTTTGAACAATATTGTTTGCTCTAAAATGAAATTCTAGTTTTCTTCCCTAATTGACATTCCTTGCATATAGTATTAGTAGGATTTACCAAATTAGGAAGATCTCTCACTACCTGAGTATAACTTATCTTGATAATATTGTCAAAGTTCACATGACACATTCTCCTATGCCACAACCAACTTTCATCAACTTGAGCAATCAGACAACTTTTACTAGCAGTATTCAGGTGAAAGATGTTACCTTTTTTTTTTGTACCTGAAGCAATCACATTTCCAAAACTCCCCAATATTTTACACTTTCCATTATTGAATTGGAGATTGTAACCCTTGTCAACCATCTGTCTAACACTTAACAAATTATGCTTCAAACCTTCCACATAAAGAACATCATTAGTATTATTCATACCATCAAGAGAAATGGATCCTCTACCATGGATTACACCTACTTGGTCATCACCAAATCTTACCACACCACCATCATACGTTTCAAGACTCAAAAATTTTCTTTTATCACCTGTAATGTGATGAGAGCATCCATTGTCAATCACCCATTCATATTTGTCTTCAACTCTGGCCACCAAAGCTTTCTCCACATTTGAGCAACTAATAGATTCAATAGGTGTAGGATCATTTTCCTTGATAGAAATAAATACCCATTCATCCTCACTTCCATTTCCTTTATTAGATTCATCATTTGTCACACCTTCATCAGTAGCATAATAGCTCTTTCTTTGAAATCTAGGCTTGTTAGGTCTTGGCTTAGGGACTCTTTTCAGACACCTTGATGCAAAATTACCTATCTTATTGGAAGAAAAACATTTAATTGGAAACCTCCCTTTATATTTTCCTTCTCCTCTGGCTTATCTCTTGACAATAAGTGCTTCATGCTCTTCTTGCTCTCTTTCTTCTTCCTCAATCTGTCTCATTTCTTCCTCATACTTGAATTTCTTTCTAGACGAACTTTCTCCCAAATCATATCTTTGTTTATCTCTCCCAAAAGTAGTAGCTTTGAATGCAGATTCTATCTTAGGAAGAGAATCACCAAATTCACTCAAATCAAAAGTCGTAAGCTTACCAATCAACATATCTCTGGTTACATTTGTGATAGTCCAGAGCTCTTCAATAGTTGTAGCTTTGAATTTGTATGAAGCAGGAAAGTATCTAAGAACTTTAGCAACAATCTCTGATTCATCCAACTATCCACCAACACATTTGATACCACACACAAGTTCATTCACTCTTTGCATGAAAGTAGTAATGTTCTCATCATCACCCATTCTCAACATTTCATATTTCCCTTTCACACTTTGCAAATGAGCAATCTTCACATTACTATCACCTTCATACAATGTTTCCAACTTCTTCCATATCTCATAAGCAGTCTTTAGATCCATAACATTTGTCATCTCAAAATCAGTCAAAGCACTTAACAATTCTTCCTTATCCCTGATATTGTACTCAACATCCCTAATCTTAGCAGTAGTAGTAGGACCATTTTGAGGAATAACACACCTATTGCTTGTAATGCTCTAGTAGGGTTCACCAATGCATCTCGTTTGGCATTCCATTCAAGTCTTCCATAGAGAATAATTTGTTCCATCAAATCTCGGACTATCCTTCTTGTATGTCTCCATCCCGAATCACCTCAAGCTATTAAACTTCTTCCAAGGAACCTGCTCTGATACCAATTGTTGACAACACAAGGGAAGACAACTAAGATGGGGGGGTGAATCAATTGTCATATAATTTCAAACTTATTCAACTTATTAGCCTTATTCTCATATCTAATCAATAACCATAAAAGCATAAATCAACAACACATTAGAAACACACATAACAAAAATATTTTTTATGTGGAAACCCTATTAGGGGAAAAACCATGGTGGAGGTCAGTCCACAAGATTATACCCTATTAAAAGTATAAAGAAATATGAATGGGGAATGCACATGCATTTAGGTGCACTGCCTACAGCTTACTGCTAGATTACAGATAGGATCACTTCCCAAGGAAGACACATTGTCTTAAAAAAGATTGAATTACATCCACAAGATTTGAATTGAGAAAAATAGCATCTCCTAATGCCTAATTACAATTTTGGTTAAGCACAAAATCACTTCTTCACTCTTCTTCACTCTTCTTCACACTTTGCTTTTTCCTTCAAAAGATTTGAACATTATTCACACAAAGGACTCACACACTTCACACACCGTACCTTCAAATGATAAAACAATCGATCTTATATATCCACAACAAGAAATTACATCGCTACATGTCATCCTCAAGAAAATAATAAAATGAATACAAAATGTCAGCCCAAAACATTAAATATTATTAATGTGAATCAACCAAGGTTGGCCACAACATAGTGAAGACCCAAAATAAAATTATCAAACATGAACCACCTTCAAAAATTACTCTTCGAAGATCCACAACACGCTTCAATACCCTGTCAACCAAGAACATGAAAAATATGAACACGCAAGAGAAAATACTGAATTGTGAGCACAATGATCAACATGGACATGCAACATAGATATAGCATGATCTTGAAATATCCACAAAAATAATGAATCACCAGAGAAGCATCCACAACAACTGAACTTTCTAAAATCAAATCATCTTCACTCAAGAACATCTTGACTAAAGCAACATAAAAATGGTCAGAACACAAATCTTCATAACTTGAACAAATCTTCATGTAGATCTTTGAAACTTAACGTGGATAAACTAGATATACTTGAAAAGAAACCCTTTAGTCCAAAACCTCTGATCATAAACATACTAAACTCACCTCGATAGACTAAACTTCACTTCACCACTAACAACTTGCAACTTATTTCATTAAAATTTTCTCAATATCCTCGACATATTCAACCTCTAAGACATTAATTCTAATAGTGTTGACATCAATGAAAACCACATATCAGCAACACAACCACAACATCCAACAATGAATGGGCTTTCCTTAATAAGGACCCCCCTTTTTGAATTTAATTTTTGAGGTATTTTAATAATATTCACTTCCAAATCTTGTGTCGGCTTGAATTGTTTGAATTTTGGGGTTAATCTCTAGATTTAGTATAATAAGGGGTTATTTCACATTGATTCTCCTATCAAGCTTAAAAGACATCCTATAAACTTTTAGATACCATTATAGAGCACTTCAAGAGCACTTTAAACTCATTTGAAGGCAAATTATCAATATTTTATTGCAGCAATTCAAGATCATTTCATTATGTCAAGGGTTTAGTGCATTCATACATGTTGTTGAGGTAAGATTATGGATGTAGCATTGAAGATCTACTTGCAAGAATTGTTACATATCTTATTCAAGGATCAAGATCTACATTCTTCATGGACACTACATTTTAGTTTGCAGATTTATACTCCAAGACAACTTCCAAGGTATTGTCAATTACACATTTCATGTTCATGCTTCAATTTCCTTATTTCATCATTTGGTTTAATTACCTACAAGGAGTTTGACTTAGGAAAACCCCTATTCACTAACAATCAACATGTTTTTCTCCCCTTGAGTGTGTATTTTCAGATTTATAGGTTGAAGATCTAGTGGAGAAGAGGTTTAGAGAAAAATTATAAAAGTTGTCAGGTTGCAAGATTGTCATTTATAGTGCAAGAACAAAGAAAGAAGGCTACAAAATTTATTACAAATTTTTGAGAGTAGACAACCAAGAATTTGAGAGTGCAGACATCAAGGAAAATAACCTAGATTTTAGTTTCAGAAACCCTAACAGGGACCCATTCACCACTAAAGGCGAATGAGTTGTTTGGGCCCTAAAAACAAGCTTCTTGCAAAAAGGTACACACCATTTTGAGCTCTAATAACTTCCCTCATAGTTGCTATAATAGTTAGGGTTAGTTTCTAATTGTTGTTTGCATCTTATCACACACAAAATCACATAATATTAGGGTGAAAAGTGTAGTTGTTTATCATCTTGATCAATTCACTTTGGTAAACCCTATTCCCCCCCTAATTATATGCAACCACTCTGCAATTAAGTAGAAGTATTTTTTCCTATTTGTCCATGTAAATATACCATTTTGGGGAGGGAAATCTAATAGATCATTTCCTAATATGAAATATTAGAATTATTCCATTACCTTTGAAGGGATTATGCCCCCTTTTTTCCATTATGGTACAAAATTGCATTGAAATCTCCCCCAAAAGAAGTTTTCCTCTTTTAGTTTTAATAAGATGGGGAATATGACATCCCATAGCATATTTTTCTTAACTATTAATATGGGCACACAAACATTAAATATCCAAAAGTATATGTTAAATGGAGTTACCTTCATGAGAATCTAGGGTTGCTTTGATAGTATTATTTCAACTTGGGTATTTTTGTCATTCCATAAGACAACTAAGCCTCTTGAGGCTCCTTGCATTGGAGAATTCAAGCATTGCTATTTCTTCCACTTGTTGAGGGCTCCTTGGACTTGACCATTAGTAAAAAAAAATTCTTGCAACATAATTATATTTCTTTCACTAAAATCTAATTGCTATTTTATTAAGAATCCTTTGTTAGGGAAATTCAAGCCCCTAAAATTCCACGATAGTTATAAAATTTTGTTAAGAAATTTCACTTTCAAGAAATTTAAGTAAAATATTTGGGAATTGATAGAGGGGATAGAAGAAGTTCATATCAAGTAAAAAATATAAAGGTATCCTTTGATACCACTATAATTCCCAACCAAATAGCCAACTTCAGTGCCAACAAGTTGAGAAAAAGAGCTTAAAAGAAATATCATAAGGAAAAAAGAAATTTCAAGAGAGAAATCAACTCTTTAGGTGACCCAAATATCTCTACCGGGACTATGGACTTCTGACTAGAAGTAGAGCTATGTTTGGAGGGAATTACAAAGATATCAATGTCGAGGCTATGGATGCTTGATTAGCAACAATCCAAGATTGGCTTTAAAAGATAAACCAAACTATGTAGCTTGGTATGAATTTCCTAATTCACTTTATTAATCTTCAAAGATGGTAATTAATCAAAGAACACATTGATACTCTGTTGATCATAAAAGCTTATGCTTCTTCAATAGTCTTATGAGAAATTCAGTGAGTGGGGGATCAATTTGTGCCTCACTGAATGACCTCTGATATTTTTATAGAAAGCCGACTCTTCTTTGTGTTTTGGGGGAAAAGGTAGAAAGAAATGCGAATAAAACATAAAAATGGTGATGTGTCAAATCTTTTACA
The DNA here is from genome assembly GCA_007258455.2 of Sequoia sempervirens. NCBI lineage: Eukaryota > Viridiplantae > Streptophyta > Pinopsida > Cupressales > Cupressaceae > Sequoia > Sequoia sempervirens. The sequence continues at coordinate 120,182,612 of VDFB02193867.1, forward strand.
ACATTTCAAACCTTAACTATTCCATATAATTGATATGATAGACATAGAATATCACAGACCCTTCATTGTTGGGAAGAGAAAGAGCAACAAAGGCTAGAGAAAGCACAATGTAGTCTTTCTAATCTCCCCATGGGAAGCACCCATTAAGGTCCAATCAGACATAAGAAAACTCTAAAGATTAATAGAAATATCCAGAAACTTACAAAAACCTTCTTCCTTCACAGCATAATATGGAAAATGGCAAACTCTTTACAAAAAATGGAAAAGTTCAATAGAAATAATCTAATTTCTGAAAGCTAGCATTCAACATAGAAGGTTAACATCATGAAAATTAGCTATTTGAACTACCAAAGAAAACTTAACAAAATGTTTTTAATCATGAACGAAATATAAAAAAGAACTTTTGTCAAAGGCCATAGCATGCACAATTTCAAAGATTTCTCCCAAATAGATCAAACTTCTATAATATATGAACTGAAAAACAATGGTCGAATACCAATTCGATGATAGTTTGAATTAAAATATAACATGCCAGAGAGAATAGCTGTAATCTACAAAAAAGCTTCTACTTTTGAGAAAATATAAAAACCCTAATAGATCTATATCCTTTGAAAAGGTTTTCAAAGTAATTTTTCTAACTTTTTAAACCTATGCTTCCACCCCTATTTATAACCAGAAGAAGAGAGCACCTTCGCTAACATTCCAGAAGAAAAAACTACTAGATGCCTAAATCTAATAGCTCACAATCCAATCTTAGATCTTGATTAGATCAAAAAAATGCTCACTCATTAAGTCCCAACTGCTTCGTTAATGGATTTAGACATTTAGTGAAGATAGTTGTCAGAAAACAATTGGATTTTAACACATCATGGAAAAAATATGATCGATCAACCATAGAGGTTAATGACAATGACTAGAAGGTTCTAATTTGAAAGTAAGATACCCATCGTGTTCCTAAAAAAACTACACCCAAAGAGATCACTCCACAAAAAATACAAACTTCTGAGCACCAATAGATGACGTGTCAAGCAAGTGGGCAATCTCATATTTGTGAGAGTAGCTTTGAAGAAAATCCCTGCCAAGCTGACACATGCCCCAGCTTACACCCAAAAGGAAAATGATATGTAAATAAAGTCGCACAGCCACCACATGGTATAATGTGTTCCTTTATGCAGGAGTAGTCTTCATCCTTTGGGTGCAGAATCATCGTAAAGCTGAAAAGAGTAAGGGTCGAAAACAAAATAAAATATTAAAGGAAAAATTACTTTGTAGTTCTAGCGACTCATAGGGGGCCTTCGCTTGCGGAGGCATGAACCTAGAGCTCTAGTAATTCTTGGAGTTTGAGGATGGTGGAATGTTGGACATCGCAATCCAAATCATTGGGACATATGAGAGTGCATAGAATCTCGTATGCTTGATCCAACTCAAGGAAATCCTTTAAAGAAACCCCTCCCCACCTTGATGAAACAACCCCAATGTGGTAATAAAACTGAGAAAGGGGAAGGATCTCCCTCTTGATTTCCTCAATAGTGGGCTATGGGATTAGACCTAGGAATGTTGTGGAAGTCTAGATTTTTATTCTGATTGCATCTGTGATCTGCTCGATTGATAACAATTCTCCATCCGGTGAGAAAAGAGTGGGTAATCCAGATTCAAGTAGAATACTAAACTCCTTCTTGATCTCATTGGCCTTCCTATTCAACACTAACTGGCGATCTTTGATTTTTGATATGACTTTGTGGAAGTTGATGAATTCACTTGCTTTCCTTGAGGCTACCCTTTGATTACAAATTCTGGCATCTCCTAGAGCTTCTCCAATGGCCTTACATAACTTGGAGATGAGGCTCTTCGATTCCGCAACCCGAGGAGCATATATATGTAGAATTTGTTCAACCATTCGGCCAACCTTCTCGTTTAATTCCCACACATCCCTCAGAAACTGCAAGATTAGCTTCAAGAAAGCAACTGCAACTATGATTATTTCCCAATGTGTGGATATCAGTATTTTAGTATCGGGAGGATCCTAGATCCTTGTACTGTAGAAAATTCCTAATGGAATTGAGACTCCCTTTCCTTCATGTTCTCCTCCAATTGGCTCTTCTCCTAGAGGGAATTTGTGAGCTTAGAGCTTAGCTTCCTGACCTCTTCATTGTGATTCTACAAAATAGACTTGATCTCTTTCTTCTCTTGTTTCACCCTTTCTATTTCTACCTCCAAGCCTTCTAGAGACCGTTGGAAGCCTGAGATCGGATGCTCTCCAATTATTTCTACATGTCCTCCTTTTGCTAATCCAACATCCTTATTTCCTTTTGCAACACATCAGATACACCGTTTACTCTGGTCATATCTCTATCCATCTTCTCCTATTTGCATTGATATTTTTCATTTCTCACATTCAACAACAACCTCACCCTTCAATTTCTCTATCTTAACATGAAGCTGATACTACTCACTTTGGGCCTCTTCAAGCAACTTAGTTGCTTCCCCCTGATGAATCTATAACTACCTTATGCGAGCCATCTTGAAATCCTTTCCCTTGATTTCTTCCTGTAGCCTATGTCCAACTTCTCATAATCAATGTAGACCACCTTTTGAGTGGCTTTAGCTAGAACCACTTCATTGCATAGAAGAGTTTCACTTAAATCAAGGCCCATAGCTCTGATGTCGTAATATTATAGATACATTTATCCTTCTAGCTTGGATGCTAGTGGCTTCATGGTAGCAATAAATAGGGAATTCCTCTCGTCATTAAAACAAGCCTCGATCTTTCAAGCAACTAGTTTTGTCACGACTTTCATATGTAATTTATGTTTTCTAGCTTGTCAGGTTTGTTTTGTTGCATCCAATTCACTTCAAAGACTCCATGGGGTGTCAATACTTTGTGTAGCAATAGAAGCACCTTGAGGGAGACTGAAAAGGGCGATGAGAGGAGAAGTCTTGGTTGTATTATATTATAGAGACGCGAAGGGGAGAATTATCTTGGAAAAATGTGGGATACCATATGCGGACTGAGAGGAGGGAATACCCATCAGAGTGAAAGGGAAAGTGGGTGGAAAGAGAGAAGATTGCTCAGAAGTAGATGGGTTTGGTGAAACTGGCAACATGGACGCTTTAGTATTTTCAATGGGGGCCCTTGACAGGGAAATTAAAGAATCAATTCTGGTTGACATAGATGATGCTAGCTTGGCACATGGGGTTCATTGTTGAATACAGTTGGGGTTTCATTCAGAACGATGAGATCAGAATATGTGGATGGAGGACCTTTTTCAATAGACGAGGGTGGAGGAACAACTAAAGATGTAGAGGCAAAAAGAAGAGCAAGAGAAAATCTTACCTAGGTTGCTTAAGTTGAATATCCTAGCAGAGTAGCCTCCACCTCTTCTTCTCCTTTCATTGATGCACCTAGTCCACCTAGGTCCTATACTCATCCCCTTTTTGTATGGGAAAAACTAGAAAATTCAGATCCTTTGTTGGCTAATCCTGTTGAAACTTGGGCTTTGACTATTGTAGTAGACCTCTTTGGGGACTGTCGGGTCCTTTTTCCTTTCCCTCAGGCACTGGTGGAAGATGTGATCTGTGAACCCTTCCGTTTTGACCTTGTTCCTTTCCCTTTTCCTATGTTAGGCTCTTGAGGCTAGGAAGTGTAGAGTGAAAGCTCTTGTGGTTCAATTTCTTGATTGGACTCAGGATTACTATCATCTATCTTGGCCTCCTTGTCATAAATTTGGTTGAACTTCTCAACATGTGGCTTAACATCTCCATAGATGGCACTGAGACATTTAATTTCTTTCCAGTACCTCTATAAATTTGTTTTATTTCTTTTCAACCATCCCATGTGCTTCAGTTGTGTGTTGAGGGACTTTCCTATTTGGATGCTTTGTTGTTACTCTAACATTTTAACATAAAATTCAAGCCATAGTGGTCGATCGAATCATATGAAGGCCAAGTCGATGTAAAAATATGACCTCTCCTCAGTTGGGTTCATTCTTGATTTAGAGTACTCCCGCCTCTCATACCTTATAGTTGGGAGGTTCCTTATTGGGTTGTAGCTCCATGCATCGAAAATGAGGACCAGGCCTAGGCATGCCAATTTGTTAGTAAGCACCTCCTACTCCTTTATTTTCACAAGTGTTACCTGACTATTGGCAATGGTGAGAGGAAATTGAGGAAAGCAATGTCTTGTGCCTTCTGATGTCATAGGCTTTGTTGGCAATAGTTTCCTGACAACATGCCTCCAAAGCAAAAAATCCTATCTATTACAAATTTAGGGAGCCTAAAAGGTTCCTTAACAAAACTATGGAATTTGATCAAGGTAAACTCAACTCCCAAAAAATAATCCACCAGGGTCTATGAGCTTTTCATCCATTGTAAGACTTCAGGGAAAAATGGCTCGAAGGGCATGGGAACAAATCTATGAGTGTTGGCCTCATGAAGTAATCCATAAACTAGTAATAATCCCATTTCTTGGAAAGCACGTGATTCAAGACCAAAATTGGCTAGTACGACCCCTTTACATCAAACTTAAACAACAACAAATTCCTTTTGAAAAACTCTAGGTTTTGATGTAAGATCTAATGTGCCAGAAAAGAACAATACCTGCATTTACATGCAGTGCCATAATTTCTCAATTGTTCCAGCATCTTTTAAGCTATTATCTCAACAAAATAAAAATATTTCTCACTTTTTTCCCTCCTAAGCATGAAATCCAAGCCCATCTAGATACCATTAACCCCTTTATCATCGTCATAGCCGTAGATACAGGCTAACATTGCAAAAATGGCCTATACATCAGGTTTGAACTTTCTTCATACCAGAGGGAAAAGGAGTTGATTTCCTTTCGGCTTCTCTTCTACTTCATCCTCATAAAAATTCAACTATTTAGTTTTGGTCTTCCATAACTCTTCCATTATTTTGTGCTCAAATTCTTTTGCACCCCAATTTGTAGGGATACATAACATGTCCTGGATGGTCGATGCACTAATTGTAACCCTTAGCCTGCTACAAATTATAACCCCTACTTCTTTGTTCAGCCTCTTAGCACATGCATCAACCAGCTCTGGACATGGGTGTACAATGAGCAACATGAATTGTGGAAAACCACAATACAAGAGCCGTAATGCAAATCCTTTAGTTCCCCCATATTTGGCCAATATTTTTAATGCCCCTCCCTAAGGATTTTAGGGTTCGCATGCAACTTTGGATCAAAAATATTGTCTGTGAAGTCCAAAATAGCTTCTTTCTTAATGGGGTCACCTACCTGCATAGTTTTGGTATGAGAAAAATTACAGTTTTCAGGCGTTGGGGCTATTAGATGGGGTTAGAAATCAAATAGCATAGATAAAAGTGACAGCCAACACTTCTAAACTATTAAACCACATCCAAACAAGAGAAAACAAATAATAGAGAGAATAAAAAATGCAAAACATAAAATAAAGCACTCCCCATTATGGTTGATTATTTCTCTTTCTCTCCTTCTTGTTATGCAACTTTTCCCTCAGATTTGTTGAAACACTTGTGCAAAACCTGCAAATGTTAGCAAAAAAGTTGGAGATAATTAGCTGTTAAGCTGAAAATGGAGAAGGAAGGTTGTTTTTATAGACAACCATTCGAATGGACGGTTGAGATTAATCTTCTAGAAAGATTCCAAGATCAATGGATGAGAATGCATGAGAGAGATGTTACGAAATGGATGGTTGAGATTAAGTCTCAGAAAAGATGCCAAGATCAACGGATGAGAATGCATGAGAGAGATGTTACAAAATGGATGGTTGAGATTAAGTCTCAGAAAAGATGCCAAGATCAACAGTCTAGAATTGATGCACCAAGAATATGCCATGCATGGAAAAGCTATGATGATGACGGCTATGACGCCTGACAGCTATGACAGACATGCAAGACATGCAGGCTATGACAAAAATGAATGCTATGACAGGGGATTATGATAGAGCATCTTTGACCAAGTGGAGGTGCATAAATAATTTATTTTAAATAATTTATTCAAAATTGAGGAAAATGACAAGTGGCAAATAAATAATTTATCCAAATTATTTATTTAGATAAAATGACAAAAGGAACATTTAATTAAATTAATGAATTTAATTAAATGGGGAGGTGGAAATTAGACATGGATAATTAATTTGAATTATTTATCCAAAAGAGAGGAATGAAACACAATTAAATAGTTTTGACAATTATTTAATTATAGAAGAATAAAAGGTCAAATAATGATTATTATTATTATTTGACTATAGATTAAAGATAAATAATTAAATAAAAAATTATTTATTTAATTATTGAAGAAAGGGATATATTAGTGACGCAATTAAATAATTTTAATTGATCAAGATAGAATAAAGATGAGAAGGTGAATTAATTAAAAAATTAAAAACTATTTAGTTAATAGAGGAATGTGGTCACACTTAATTGAATAATTAAAGTTATTCAATTATCGAAGAACAACGACCAAGAAAAATGGCGCTCGCGGACTTAGGACATTTTTTAGTGTCTACATTTTTCCCCTCTTTGAGACAATGCAACTTGTTGCATTGTTTCAAAGAAAAAGTTTGATCAACTAATACATGCCCCAAAGACATCTTGGTAAGGATTATGATAAGAATGATATGCCCCCTCGAGAGATTGATCGAACAGATTGTAAGAAGATTAATCTCTCGATAGATGTCTAGAAAGTGATTAGATACCTGATATTGCACAAGTGATAAAGTAGTGATGTAAATTTTGATGAAAATGCAAAGTTGATGGGCGTAACTGAACAATTGATGGAAATGAGTAGTATAGCCAGGTTGATGAGCTGATGAAGTTGATTGAGCTAATTAAGTTGATTGAGGATTATGCTTACGCAAGACAAGGTGCTGTAATGATGGATTGATTGATTGATTAAGGGGACATGAAATTTCAAGAAGCAGGTTGATTGATTTGAGATTGAATTCAAGAGACATAAATCAATGAGTTAAGAAATCAATTGATTTCTCCGCGACAAAAAAGATGAAGAAAATGAAATGCAAGATGCAAGATAATGAAGGTGATGAAGCCTCTTGTACCATTTAAGTGCTTTTATCATCATCAAGCTTATTATGTCACAAATTAGTATAAGCATCTAGATAACATGAACATCTAGACGACCTGAATACTATTTGCATTTTTATTTAGTAATGAAGTGTAAACGTCTAGGTATAAGAACCTTAGATGACCTAAATACTTATTGCATGGAAGACACTATTAGACAAGGAATTCTCTCATCCGCATTAGACTCATAGGTCCTTGATGGTTTTAGACAACCATGTCCTAAGATGAGTCATCTTGTGAATAAGAAACAATCCACAAACAACAAACAAACGAACATGCCCCATCCTTTCCTCTCTTGTCAAAGACATCCTGAAGAAGCTAAAAGACATGTCACCAAAGATAAAACCATAAAATAAGAAAAAATCAACAAACAAACAGGAGTCTTGCTTCGATGTAAAAAATGATTCTCATTACAGTTTATCCATTTAGTTGGATTTGTAAGGTGGATTGATATATATGTTATAATGTTTGCTTGATTTTTAACACTTGCATGTTTGATTTTGTTGAAGTTCAAAGTTGTGTGGTGATCTGAAAGTGTCACCATTTTTTGAGATTTTTGATTTTTTTTTTGGGATTTTTGGAGTATTTGATTTTTTTGAATTTCTTCAGGACATTTTATATTTTTTTTGGGATTATTTCAGGACATTTTATGATTTTTTTTTTTGAATTTTTTCAGGACATTTTATGACTTTTTTTTTGGATTTTTTGAGGTTTTAAAGATGGAATGAAATGAAATGTGATATGTTTGATTGAAGGAATAAGATCTTCCATAGTAGAGGTAATGCAACCATGGATAAATGATAGATCAAAATGAAAGATTCATTGCAAAACATGTCACACAAGCAACATATCCTTTGTCAAAAGATGATAATGGTTCGTTGATTGGATGTCAGGAATGATCGATTCCATAAGACATGATGATGATAAGTACTTAGGATCACTGATTCCTCCAAGTACGATAAGATTGATGATTGTTTATGATTGATTGACAAAAAATATGAGGATTGGATAATGTTTTACAGCTAGGCTTAAATATGATTTGCGTGATAAGATTCAAGGTTGCAAAGGAACATGATGACCAACATTGGAGGTGATTTAATCATGGATAAATGATAAGGATGTAAAATATGATGGAATGGTAGCACATAAGGATATGAAAGGAAATCCAAAGCATGTTTTTGTAATTTTTCCCCTAATCTCATCAAGAACAAAGGAAGGAAATGGGACATGGATTTTGATAAGCTAGGAGATATGGAATGGAAGAATGCAAAGATAAGGATAATGAATAGGATGATCAAGATCAAATAGATATGGACATAATGCCTAAGTACTTTGATCCTATTCCTCATCAAGACCAAGGAAGGGAAGAAAGGATGCACTAACATAGGATGGTTGAATATGGATATGGTGAAGGATATGGTATGAAAGATATGGATAAAGTGTATAGGATAAGATATACGATGTTCAAGAAGATCCTTAACCTTGTCAAGATCAAAGGTGGAAAGGTGAAGGATAAACACAAAGAGGATCATGAATATGCATGATAAGAGGGATGAAACTTGCCCCCAAGTGCAAAGTCTAAGAGGAATATGGAAGACAGGATATGGATAGGGATAAATGAAAATGGAAGGTAATATATGCATGATAGGGAGATGGAGGAAGGACTCAAGCATCAAGTTTCATGACTATATCCCTCGAATGTGTGCCCTAATAAACCATGGCAATGAGGATTAGGCTCATAAACATTGGTAAATTAATGGTGTGATGGAAGAAGCTAAGGACTTATGCAAAGGTTTGGATTAAAGGAGGATAATGGGGGATGGATGTTGGATAATGGATAGGAGGTTGGAAGGATTGTTGATGGATAGATGAAAAGGATGGAAAGGATGGAAAGATCAACATCGGCACACACCTTGAAGGGTGGTGGAGTGATGGAGAAAACTGAATTTGGAAGGTGATAGGTTTTTAGATGGATGATAGGAGGAAGCTTTTGGATTAGCAAATTTGGATGCCAATTTATATTTTATTGCTTCTACGAGACTTATAGGAATCCACATAGCTTTTGACTTTGATTTTTGATTCATGGGCCTTTGTGGCCTTTGAGATTCTTCTTTTTCCTTTATGGGCCTTTGTGGCCTTTGAAATTTTTCTTCTTGATTTATGGGCCTTTGTGGCCTTTTGGATTTTTCTTTTGACTTGATGGGCCTTTGTGGCCTTTCGGATTTTTATTCTGACTTTGGATCAAATTTTCTTTTATTTTTGCATGGCTCTTAAAGGAGACATGTTGATCCTTTGATACATGTGGATTTTGATATGGAAGCTTTTGACATCTGGCACCCAAATTGCTTCCAAGAGCAATGGGATGGGTGGATGGAGATGAATGATATGGAGGTCTTATGGATGGGTTAATGTAGGTAGAATTTTGAGAGGGCATCAAGGATGTGTGCCTTTGTTGTTCTTGATGAATAGGAGATGAAGGGTTGTAGGGCCCCAATATGGATGGAAGGGTTGATGAACTAGGGTTTGGATGATAAGGACTTAAGGATAGACAGAAGGTTTGATGAACTAGGATAAGGACCTAGGATAGATGGAAGGTTTGATGGACTAGGATACTTAGGTTTAGTTTGATGGAATCTGGACTTGCGATGGATACCAATGTCTTGAGCATTAGGTGTATAGCCAAGGCCATGATAATATGGATTTTATTGGATATAAAGGGGTTCTAGGATACCTTGTTCATGAAGGCCTAATCCTTTGCCTTTGTAGTTCATACTTTGACACATTCATTTGCCAATAGGATATATATTGTCTATGAAACAAGATGCAAGTCCATCATGAGGTGGATGTGATATGGAAGGAATAACAAGATCTTTGAGTAAACCACCTTGGATAAAAGTGAGAGAACCCATTTGATAGGTAAGAGGTTCATGGATAGTTTGAATAGGGGTGACAGACTCTTGTGGAGGATTGTGATGATGAGGGGAATTAGGATGTGTGATAGGATATTGACATGGGAATGATGGGGTACTTTGATCTTGACTTGGAAAAGGATCAAAAGGTGTAGGAGATGGAGTAGCTTGCTCTTTATTAGGTATTCAATCATCATGAAGTGGTATGAAAGGCATCTCTTGATCATGAGAAGAATGGACATCATCATGGAATGAAAGGGTATCCTTGAATGGAGGTTTATCTTGATCTTAATGAGGAAGGGAATCCTGATATTTTGTGGAAAGCATATCTTGATCATTGGATATGATGGAATCATGAGATGGTATGGATTCAGTAGATGAGGTGGAAGGAGGACTTGGAAGGATACTTTTCTCTTGAGATGGAAGGGGATCATCTTGGATGAAACAAAAAGAGATAAGGGGATCATCATGAGGTTCTTGAGAGATGGGATCTTGGTCAAACATTGGAAGAGGTTGTGGAATTTTGGTATCATTGGATGGAGTGGAAAGAATTCTTTGATCTTGATGTGCAAGGGAGTCTATGCTAGTATGTTTTGGACTAATAGATTGGCATGACTCATTGGATGGAGATGGTATGATGAGAGAGGATGGTTGGATGAAATCGTTAACTTGGGTGGAATACTCATGAGGTTTATTTTGAATTATGGGAGATGAAGATAGATGTATGACATGGTAGGATTGCTCAAGATTATTTGTGTTTGAGGACATAGATTTTAGTTTCTCATTTAGCCTTTGCAAAAAATCATGGACATTGAACTTGGATGATGTAGTTTTGGGTGAGGATAAAGGCTTATGAGATGATTGCATCACTTCATTCAAATGCTAGGATTCAAGTTGTTTTTCAAGCTCTTTCAAACGATGGTCAAGATATTCAATCTTTTGGTTTCATTCATAGGTCAAGAATGAATATGGAGGATAGTGGTTAGACATATTTGGTTAATGGTTTTGGGAATTTTTTGAGGTGTTGCAAGTTACTCTATGTGATGTTTATTTGAGGTCGATTGTTTGTGTTCAGATTTGTGAATGTGGTGAATACTATTTGAAAATCTAGAAAACACTTGACAAGCACGATGTTTTGGTGTATGCAAATGCACATGAGACAAGCGTAATCCTAATAGACCAAGGGTTTGTATACTTGATATAGCCCACCGATATACCCTGGATTGGTGCTAAACACCTTTCCTTCTTGAGAGCGGATAGCTTAGAAGTTTGGTGGCATTGGCTCCCCTCCACGGCTCATTAACGTCATTCGAGCACACCAACTTCGGATTCTTGGGTCATCACTTCCCAAGAACTGCTATCTCTACTCAAAGGATTTAGTAGTGAGTATCTTCAGGCATGATATTGTACCCTGTACTATACCAAGCAATGGCTGAAAATGGTTGGCTTCTAAAACAATAGGTGTTTAGTTAGGGCATCCGTTCGAGTGGCCACACATGGGGTGAGAGATTAATCACCAATTAGGTGGCACTCAAGCTTGAAGAGGTTACACTCAATAGGGTTTATGGGAGTACTACTCTGTCCATGTGACACATCTGCACTCATGGTACTTGAACTTTCCTCAAGCACCCATTTTATATCCCAGCTGGAAGTGGCTTGGCTTTAGCCTATTACCGGTCGGGTCGTCCCTTAAGGTGAGTACTTTTTCCCTTAAGGAAGGCCCATTTCTAGAAATAATAACCGTTTCTCTTACACCCAAGATCACTTGAAAACACAAGGGGAGAGGATACTTCGATTATTAAGTCATGAGGGTGACAAAAAATAAGGTGGGTCTAGTTTTCTGATCACCTAGTTTTTACAAGGTGAGAGCATAATCACCTACCACCTTCAAGCACAGTCAGACAGAATCAAGCACATGTTCATTTTAATGCACCAAAAGAAGTGTTCCTAAACTAAAAATCACAAACACATTGTTTAAGAAATGATTTTTCAACTAATGAAGCTGCAAAACCACAAATTAGTAGTTTTATAAATGTCTTGGACCAACGAGAAAGCTGCAAAAAAAACTAAGTTAGAACAAGAGATTAAAAACCAAACTAAAAGTTAGTAAATAACTAAACTAGAAAAAAAAAAGACTAAACTAAACTAAGAAAAAGAAAAGAAAGAAAACTAAAAACTAAGAGCTCAATTTTTTTGTTGCTTCAAAAGAAGCAATTTTTGGGAGCCCCACTCCAAAGCCACATGCTACAAACAAAAAATTAGTAAACCAAAAAAATTTGAATAAAAATAGAAAACTAAAATAGTGATAACATTCACAAAACTAAACAAAATTTTAAATCGTAAATATCTATGGAAAGCTAAAACATAGAACTTCAAAACCCAGAAATTTTTTTGCAAAATCGTACACAACAAAAGTATTATAAACAAAAGAAAAAATCGGATTTTAACAACTAAATCTTAAAACATTGGGATTAGTAAAATAGCCATAACTTTCTCAAATCTTAATGAAATTTCAAACCGTTTAATGTTCCAGAAAGCTGAGAACGAGGCCTACAAAACCAAATTTTTTTAAAAAAATATTTGATGTGTCTATTTTTTTGTGCTCAAATGAAGATGACGGGATTTCATATGCATTCTTGGCTATAATATCTGAAACAATAAAATAAACAAGAACACACAAATTTCTCTATTTCATGTCGGGTTCACCAAATATTAGATGGGGTTAGAAATCAAATAGCATAGATAAAAGTGACAGCCAACACTTCTAAACTATTAAACCACATCCAAACAAGAGAAAACAAATAATAGAGAGAATAAAAAATGCAAAACATAAAATAAAGCACTCCCCATTATGGTTGATTATTTCTCTTGCTCTCCTTCTTGTTATGCAACTTTGCCTTCAGATTTGTTGAAACACTTGTGCAAAACCTACAAATGGTAGCAAGAAAGTTGGAGATAATTAGTTGTTAAGCTGAAAATGGAGAAGGAAGGTTGTTTTTATAGACAACCATTCGAATGAATGGTTGAGATCAATCTTCTAGAAAGATTCCAAGATCAATGGATGAGAATGCATGAGAGAGATGTTACGAAATGGATGGTTGAGATTAAGTCTTAGAAAAGATGTCAAGATCAACGGATGAGAATGCATGAGAGAGATGTTATGAAATGGATGGTTGAGATTAAGTCTCAGAAAAGATGCCAAGATCATTAGTCTAGAATTGATGCACCATGAATATGCCATGCATGAAAAAGCTATGACGCTGATGGCTATGATGCCTGACAGCTATGACAGACATGCAAGACATGCAGGCTATGACAAAACTGAATGTTATGATAGGGGATTATGATAGATCATCTTTGACCAAGTGGAGGTGCATAAATAATTCATTTTAAATTATTTATTCAAAATGGAGGAAAATGACAAGTGGCAAATAAATAATTTATCCAAATTATTTATTTAGATAAAATGACAAAAGGAACATTTAATTAAATTAATCAATTTAATTAAATGGGGAGGTGGAAGACGAAAACGGATGAGGGTGATGGAGAGCGTCTGTTTGTGCAAGCTATGGCCTGCATGAGGGGCCTTTCATTCTTGCGTGCGCCCGATCTTGGGCTTATTTTCTTCTTGGTTTTAAGTTGGGTGTGGGGTTGAGATTTGTCAGGTGTTCAGGTTGTGGTTTGTGGCTGCCGAACGGGGTTGGGGCCAGCTTTTGTCTCACAGTGTTTGCAGTTTCAACTTTTCTTTTGTTGGTTTTCTTCTTCTTTGGTTTCCGTAGAGTGTGCTTTCGCCTATGGTTATGGCTCCAAGTGAGACTTCTGGGGAAAAATCCCCTTTGAACTTTCGTGCTGCTATTGGGGCTTCTTCCCCAAACCAAAAGACAAGAATGTTTGATAATAGTTTATTTTCCAATGATGCTGGAGATGGAGGTTTTGTGCCTACAGGAGGATCTTGAATTCCGAAAGTGAACGGTTGCCTAGAACGCTCTAAGGAGAGGCATGTTTTGGTGATTCAGCCAGAATCCATTGCTAAGGACATTGAATATTTTTCAAAGCATTCCTTGCTTTGTAAATTCATGGGAATGAAGGTTTCACTTCAATTTTTGGAGTCATGGTCGCAACGGACTTGGTCTCCTGAGGGGGAAATGGACATTATGTTGTTGGTTAACAACTACTTCATGGTGGTTTTCAATTGCATGGTAGATTGGAACAAAGTTTTTGAGGGTGGACCTTACTTCCACAATCAGGTTGGTCTTTTTATGAAACCTTGGCATGTGGGTTTCAATCCTTTAGATGAACTGCCAAATCGTGTTCCTGTTTGGGTGCGTCTCCCCATATTTCCTATTGAGTGTTGGCATAATGATATCCTGCACAATGTGGCTAAGCTATTGGGTAAACCTGTCGGTGCCTCTCAACAAATGAGGGAAAGAAAGGTAATGACTTTTTCTCGCATTTGTGTTGAATTAGATTTAAGTAACCCTCTTCCTGATTCCTTAGAAATTCGGGTGGGTTCATATTCTTGGGTTCAACAATTAGACTATGAAACACTGCCATTCTGTTGTTGTCTCTACCATGAATATGGACATCTTCAGAGAGGATGCCCAAGATCTAAGCCATCTGAGACTCAGTCATCTCAACCCCCTCGTAACCCTCTGAGGGGTGACAAAGGAAAAGTGCCTATGTCTAGTGAGGTTACAGATGCTGAGGGTTTTATTCCAACTAAAGCTTGCAATAAGAATCGAGGTCAGAAGAGAACATTTAAGGAAAGATAGGAGGGAGATACATTTAACCGGTTTGAGGTTTTGGATGATCTCAGTCTACAGGAAGTGAACCCTGGTATGTTTGGAATGGACCAGAGGGTTATGGAGGAGGTTCAGGAAGACATTGCCACAGAGGACATTCAGATGCCATAGATAGAGGGGGCCTTGCAAATGAACTCAGTTCAGAGTTTGGGGACATCTAGGGAACCTGAGTCTATGGTTATTGCGCCATTGATGGTGGGAGAAACAACTAGTCCTCTAAAAATTGTTCCTGATGTAGCAAATGGAAGCAAGGCTTCTCTTGCATTGGGTATTCTTCAGAAAGACTTGAAGAAAGGGACTATTGAGAAGCCTTCCAAGATTGGAAGAAAGAAAGATTTTGAGAAAATCAAGCTAATGGGGGAGACTTTAGTGGAGTGAGGTTCTGTCAAAACTCTTGACTCCCACTTTTCCAATCCTCCAAAATGATCATTCTCTCTTGGAATGTACGGGCTTGAACAGTGGCCCTAGACAAAAAGTTGTCCGTGACTTGGTGCAAATTCACTCTCTTGATTTTCTTTTTTTACAGGAGATGAAGTTATCTGTTGAAAGCATGACTAGTCTATCATCTAAGTTGTGGAGTAGAGGTGATTGCCAGTGTATTGGTGCTCATGGTACTGCTGGGGGTGTGGCCTGACTTTGGAATCCTTTGAGGATTCACCCTCTCTGGTGGATGTCTTCTAAATCCTCTATGTCTTTGATTGCTACAAGCATTGAGACTAGGGAAACTATCCTCCTCTCCAACATTTATGCTCTTACTAACTTTCTAGGTAAGCAATATTTATGGTCCCATTTAAGGTTTATCCGAAGTATGGTGCCTTATCACCCTTGGATTATGGCGGGAGATTTCAACGCCATTATTGAGTTGGCTGAGAAATAGGGTGGTATAGCAAGATTGGAACCTTTTGCTTTTTTTTTTTGTGATAACATATCGACTTTGAACTTGGTGGATATCAAGCCTAGAAATGGCCAGTTTACCTGGAACAACCGAAGAATTGGGGAGAAGTGCATTGCAAAAAGACTTGATCACTTTTTGGTTTCTTGTTTTTGGGTTGCTGGTGGTTGGTCTACTTGTTTAGAGATTTTGGATTGGCGGGGTTCAGATCACTGGCCTGTTAAGTTAGTGGTGTCCTCTGCTTGGGTGGCCCGATCTCCTTCTTTCAAGTTCCAACTTATGTGGTTGCGTGATCCCTCTTTACAGGACTATGTTGCTCACTGGTGGAGGATTGGTAGAGTAGCCTATGGCATAGCTATGTAACTTTTTCCAAGCTATTTCAATATGTTAAATATTGACTTAAGTATTGGAATCGCCATTGTTTTGGGAACATTTTTCATGACAAATCACTTGCTCAATCTAAGTTAGATAATATAACCAGGGAAATTAGGGAGAATGGTTTGTTAGAAGCCTTGATTCAGGAAGAGGCTATGGCCTTAAAAATGCTTGAAGAATGTGAAATGCGTGAAGAAATTTACTAGAAATAGAAAACTCATGTGGAGTGGGTTCAAGAGGGGGATAAAAACACAACCTTCTTCTTCAATTCGGTGAAGGCGAGGAGGCATGGCAATTCTATTCCAATGTTTGTGAATGATAGGGAGAACAGATTTCCTCCTTATAAGAGATATCTAGAGAGGCAATGCAGTATTTTACTTCTCTTTTTAAGGAAGACACTTAAGAGGGTTTTGTTGAGGAAGCTCAGGTTCTTTCTTGCATCCCCCAACTTGTTACTAGAGAAATGAATGATAATCTTATGTGTTATGTTTCTCTGGAGGAGTTGGAGGAGATTTTTTTCCATATGAAGAAAGGGAAAGCTCCAGGTCCTGACGGGTTTCCAATTGAATTCTTTCAAGAATTTTGGGATATTATTAAGGTTGATTTATTAGAGGTGGTCCAGGAATCTCAGAGGAATAAAGAAATGCTTCGGGCACTGAACTCCAGTTTTCCTACCCTCATCCCAAAACGTGATGGAGTAGATCAATTAAGCCAATTTTGTCCCATTGCCCTTTGTAATGTGATTTACAAGATTATCTCTAAGGTGATTGCTGAAAGGTTGAGGAAATGGCTTAAATGTCTTATCTCTGAGGAGCAAGGTGGCTTTGTGGCTGACCAGAAAATTCTGGATGGAGTTGTTATTGCTACGGAGACTATCCACTCTATGGCTACGTCAAAAGCTAAGGCAATTTTTATCAAGCTTGATATGGCTAAGGCTTATGATAGAGTCGGTGGTCCTTTCTTCAGAATATTCTTGGGGCCTTTGGATTTGCTGAGGACTAGATTCAGTGGGTTATGAGTTGTGTAACTTCTACCTCCTTCTCTATTTTAATCAATGGGGAGCACACTGAAATTTTTGGAGCTTCTCATGGTCTTCGGTAAGGAGACCCTCTTTCCCCTTATCTCTTTCTTCTTTTTGCTGAAGGGTTGGGGAGATTGTTGAAAAGTAATATTGAGTCAGGGGTTATCCAGGGGTGGAGGTGGGGCAATGAGTTTCCTCCCCAGTCACACCTACAATTTGTGGATGATATTTCCCTTATAGGTATGGCTTCTATCAGGGAGGCTACTAATCTACGTAAGGCTTTGGATGTTTATCTCACTGCTTCTGGTCAATTAATTAATGAAGATAAGTCCTCCATCTTCTTTTTTAATACACCCAGACCTATTCAACAGAGAATTGCTATTATTATGAGGTTTCAGATAGGCTCTCTTCCTTTGACTTATCTAGGTATTCCAATCTCTTCTGGTAAGCTCCCTAGAGATTCTTGGCAGTATATTCTAGACAAATTTTGAGTGAAGGTTAATCATTGGACTTATAGATGGATTTCCTTTACTGGGCATGTTCAGTTGCTTAAATCTATGGTTCAGCCTCTTCCTTTGTATAGATGTATGCTTCAGGTGGCTCAGATGGGCTTTGTTAAGGAATTGGATTCCTTGGCAAGGCAGTTTATATGGGTTGGAAACTTGTCTTCTTCTAAATGGAGCCTGGTCAGATGGGATATTGTGTGCTCCCCTAAATAGTTGGGTGGTCTGGGTTTGAGGCATTTGACTTTATCTGGGATGGCATTGGCTGCAAAACTTTATTGGAGATGGTGTGTGGAGCAAGATTAGCTATGGGCTAAAATTCTACTTCTTAAGTATCTTCCTGGGATCCCAAAGGAGGAGGTTCCTCGTTATCCTCTGGTGGGAAGTGGATCAGTGATTTGGGGGACTCTCAAGAAAGGGGCTACTTTGATTAAGGAGGGACTATTTTGGATATGTAAGAAGGGAACTGATGCTCTCTTTTGTTCTGACTCTTGGGATGGTTTTCCTCCCATTATCTCTCAGTTTCCTAATTTATTGGCTCTCTGTCAGCGCTTCTTGGAGGCTGGTTGCTCAAGGGTGAGTGATTTTAACTCTTTTCACACTTGTGGTCAGCTGGAGGTTGCTAGCTGGAAGTCCCCATGTGAGTGGCCGATGGTTGGTTTGGAGGAAGATTGTGCTGAGCTTCATACTATTTTATCAGTTAGACATTGTAGTTCCCTCAAGGACAAGGATGTTCTTGCTTGGCACCCTAATCCTAAAGGCATTTTTTCTGTGGCTAGTGGATATTAGGAATTGATGGCTCACAGATTGAATGGAGAAGAGGTCCATTGGTGGAAGTATGTGTGGAATAAGTTCTCTTGGCCAAAATGTAATTGCTTTGTGTGGAATTTGGCCTGGAATAGGTGTTTGAATTGGGACAATATTCAGAAGCATGGATTTCATGAACCTTCCTTATGTGTTTTGTGTGGTGCTGCTGAGGAGGATTCTTCACATTTGTTCTTCAGATGTTCTTTCTCCTTGCAGCTCTGGCACCTTTGGTGGGGTGTTTGGAAACACCCTTGTGTTCATGCTTCATCCCTGGTGGAATTCTGGAGAAGTCTAGGTAAGCACCCTACTTTGACTCCTTTTCTTGAGATTGTTTGGTGCATTGGACCTACCTTTATTCTCTAGTAGATTTGGCTAGAGCAAAATCGTAGGATTTTTCATGGGGAAAGGTTAGGAATCCAACAAGTTTGGCATAGAATTTTGGGAATGATCCAAGAGACTATGGAAGCTAAATGTGAGGTGATGTTCCCGCTTGATAGAGGGGATGCTGAAATTATTGATAGAATGGATTTTCAAGGTTTGTCTCCTACCTCTGCTTGTGTTAGAAGGGGTAGATGTGGGAAAAAGAAAGTTCAAAGGAAGGGTAGATGGATGCCTCCTCCTCAGCATATCTTGAAGATTAACACAGATGGCTCCTCCTGAGGTAATCCTGGACCAGCTAGGATTGGCGGCGTGGGTAGAGATTGTTTAGGTGAAGTTGTGTTCTTCTTTTTCTATTTATAAAGGTTGGCAGGCTAATAATTTTATGGAGGGATTGGCAATTGTCTATGCTCTAGAGCATGCCTATGCTCTAGGTTGGTGTAAGGTTATTTGTGAATCTGACTCTCAGGTTATTGTGAATTTGTTGATTGAATGTAAGGTGAAGAAAGTTAATTGGCAGCTGGCTCTAGTTGTTCAACAGATTTTGCAAATTAGTTCTAGGATGGATATGGTGTCCTTTGTCCACATTCCACCTGAGTGGAATAGGGCTGATGATTGTTTGGCGAAGTGGGCTTCATATCATGTTGATGTTTGGAGGGTTGAGGAATGGAGACATCTTCCCTAAGATTATTGTTTGGATCTGAGGAGGATCTTGACCAAGGATATGGATGGTTGTGGAGTTAGTTGACCGGTGCTCTTGCTCTTCTATTGTTCTTATGCTTTTCTCTCAGAGCTATTGTTATGAGATTTGCTTGTAATCTTTTTTCTGAGTTTCAATAAAGTTTATACCCCTTTTTTTTAAAAAAAAATGGGGAGGTGCAAATTAGACATGGATAATTAATTTGAATTATTTATCCAAAAGAGAGGAATGAAACACAATTAAATAATTTTGACAATTATTTCATTATAGAAGAATAAAAGGTCAAATAATGATTATTATTATTATTTGACTATAGATGAAAGATAAATAATTAAATAAAAAATGATATATTTAATTATTGAAGAAAGGGATATATTAGTGACGCAATTAAATAATTTTAATTGATCAAGATAGAATAAAGATGAGAAGGTGAATTAATTAAATAATTAAAAACTATTTAATTAATAGAGGAATGTGATCACACTTAATTGAATAATTAAAGTTATTCAATTATTGAAGAACAATGACCAAGAAAAATGGCACTCGCGGACTTAGGATATTTTTTGGTGTCTACAGGGGCATTAGCAAACAAATCCCTCCAAAAAATGTTAGTGTATCTTGGTCACTTAGATGAAAATTCAGCCTGTCAACCAGAAGATGATACTTCCACCATTGTTGTGTTGAAAAATTTGCAGAGAGATTTTGAACAAAGAAATGGTTGCTTGCTATTTTGTTACTTAGCAAAAATTTTCTTTTTGGGTTCATTTAATTTTCTTGCATGTATAAGCAGTAAGGCTCTATCATTACCAGTAGCTTGCTAAATATTTCCAATGAGGTGATATGTGTGGATTAGGGGTTTGTATCCCTTGGGAATTCCAAATTATTTGTGAGAACGTAATTAGTACATTCCCCTCACTGTCATTTTCAAAAATAAGCTTTATGTATTGGAAAGCTAGCTTTAAATGATGTAAGGTACTCCAAAAAGATGTGCATATTTAATTTTTCAGAGCTTAGCATGTTAATCAACATCTTTTCATATAAGAAAGCAAGTTGGTGGTGATGACGACAATGGAAACATGGCGGAAATTGGTACACATGAGAATTTACTCCCAATGCCAAAAAAATTTTCTCAAGGCTTGGTGCCAAATTTTTTGTACGATTCATCTCTCTCCCTCCTGTTGCTTTGATATTTTCTCCATTTCCATCTAGTGGGAGATGAATTTTCCATTTGTTGAGCGCACTAACACACCTTTTCTATAAATAGCTATTCCACCTTAGCAAGAAAATTCACTTGAATTAGCTATTTAGCTAGTAAGCTTTCCCCGTTGTATCCCCTATTTCACTAGCCTTAGCTTGTTTTCTGCTATATGATGTCTAGCCTAGGTACCCCTGTTCAGCTCTTACCATGAAGGCCACAATATTCCTTCATGGGTGAGATTAGCTACAATAGAATTAAGCACCTGGTATAGAAGAATGACTACCTCACTATTGTGGCATTCAAATGGGTACTTGGCAAAGATTACATGAAGGATGTAAACCATCTGCAGTGCAACTCCAATGTCATCTCCCATTTCGTGGCCTCCCTACTTGATTTGGAAATCTCTAAGCCCTGGATAATTGAACTACCTCATGCCATGTTTGATTGTGCATATTTGGATGGGCTCGATGAGATTGTGCAAGTGGCTATCCCTGGTGGTGGCATTCTGAGCGCCATGGACAATCACAAGCACATTGATTATGGGGAGGAGGTGCCCTGGTTTCTCCTCCTCACTGAATTTTGTACCATGGACCTCGAGAAGCATCACTCACTATCTTGACCCACGACCTCCTTCATGTTGAGGGAGTATGGCATGGAGCGAATTCCTAGGCTTGACTAAAAAAATCACTTTCAATTTCTAGTGTATAGCCATTGTAATGAGGACTAGGGTCTATGTCATGTCGAGCTTGCATGTGTCATGTGTTAATCCCCCTTACCACCTTGTTGAAGAAAAACCCAAAGAAATGTGATTTTTACTACTTAGCGTCAAATGGAGGCTTCAAATTTACTTCTTTTTGCATGTCACATCCCTTTTTTATTTTTGCATTGTAACTCTTTCTGGGTTTGAACGAGAAGGATGCAATCTTCTCCCGAAGCTTCTGACTCATATTATAGTGTAAATAATTCAATGAATATAATATAAAATTATTTTTTATTTATTCCAATGCTATTCTTATGGTTTATTCACAAAAATATCATATTCTAAAAAATAATTACATATGGTACATAACTGTGAATTTTTTGAAAGAACTTGCATGTTTCAATGGAACAATTTTAGATGAATAATTTTTTTTAGTATATCTAGAATGTTTCCATCCATCAGTTGTCATCAGTATCCATTTATGGCTGGTATTGGAGATAGGATTTATCATCCTAATAAAATCCAAACCCCATTGTGCAAAGGGTTCCTTAGTCACAATTAGGCTCAGTGGCATGGCAGAGTTCTTCCACTTACCAATGAAATATTGGCACTGAGTATATTTTTGCACCATGTGGTGTGCCTCAGAAAACATGGAAGGCTAGTAATACCCTACCCACATTATCCTCAAAGTAGTAGTTTTGGTGGAGAAATGTCTGCCCTCATGACTACTATGGAATTCATTTAAAACTCTTTCCACCTATGGCTTATCTAAGCAACGAAGGAGGATGCCACATAATTTATTTTAAACAGAATCCCCTCAATTAGTACATACCTAGTGCCTTACAGTTAGAAGTAGCATCTTTTGTGAGGTGGAATGTTGATCAAGTAGTGTCAATTTTTCATATATCATGTCCAATCCACCACCCATGACTCATCAGACTCGAATTGATTTGTATAGGTCTGATCGGTTTATTCCTCTGCCAGGGAGCTTAATTAGTATGTGAGGTATTTGCAAAGACCTCTTCCCTGGACTAGCTTGGTTGGTTGAATGTCTACATTTTATTCTAGGATCTTGGTGATCTAGTTGGCCCTCTTTTCAGTTATTTCACCTTCGATGATGTACACTCAAACACTAGGATTGGCTACGAGGATGGTGATTATATTGGATGATACCAGGTGTCAAAATTTTTTGAGGCTTTTAATAATAGAAAAAGCCTATTTCTCAACAAAATTGTATTTGGCTTCATATCCTTTGAGAGTCCTAGAGCGGAATTTGATGGGATGCTCTTTGCTATTGTCTTCATCTTTTTGAGTGAGCATCGAAGCTATGATGTGTTGGACGATGTAGACATAGAGTAGGAAATCCTTGGAGAAGTCTAGGTTAGCTAGCAATGTGGAAACAAAGATGGTTTCCTTCATTCGATCAAAATTTCTTTCCTTCAGGAGTCCATTTGAACACTAGATTCTTCTTTAACATTAGCATGAGAGGTCTTGCGATGCTTGCAAAGTCTGAAATGAACCAGCCAATGAAATTAATCTTCCCAAAAAAGAGTTGTAGCCCCTTCTGGTTAACTGGCATTGGTATCTCCATTATAGCTTTCACCCTTTTAGGATATGTAGTTATTCCTTCCTTTGATACCACAATACTGAGTAGCTTTCCTTGGGGTACTGCAAAAACACATTTCTTGGGATTTAAGGAAGTCCCAAACTATTGGAATTTCTAGAAGACCTTTTCTAGATCATCAAATTGATCATCTTTTGATTTTGAAAAAAATCATTAGGCCATCTAGATATATTATGATAATTTGATTAATCAACCTGTTTTAAGGAAATATCCATTGCTCACTGAAAGGTCACACTAGCATTGGAGATCCCGAAGGGCATTTTTGAGTATGCAAATGTTCCCCACTTGGTAGTGAATGTTGTTTTATGTTGGTCTTCTTCCTTTGCATAGACTTGGTTATAACCCAAAAAACCATCAAGCAAATAGGACATCTTCGATCCAGCCATGGTCTGCAAAATCTACTCCATTGAGGGAAAAGGGTGATCATACTTAATCGAAGCTTTGTTCAAATCCTTGAAATCCACACAAAGCTGAATATCACCATTCTTTCTTCACACTGGCACACGATTAGATACCTAGGTGGAATGTTTGATTGGGTATATGATCCTTGATTCAATTAATTTTGTGAGCTCTTTTTCCATCAATGCTTCCACTTTGGATTGATCGACCTTTATTTTTGTTGGGTGTGTTAATGTTTTTTCTATTAGGACCTTGAAGTTCTCTAAAGGGTAGCCAACTCTTATGCTCAAGAATCTTCAAAGCTAGTGACCAACAAATGAGCAAATGATTCTGAGGCCTGCCTTGACTCCTACTCTTTAGGCTCTATGAGACCTAGGGGGTGTTCCTTATTATGCTCAAGTAATGCTTTTCTAATTGAGAACACATTTATACACAGATTGATTCCTATTAATTGCAAATAAATGTAATTCACCAAAGATTTGGAAGACCTTTGAGTAAATTATTATCCATTTGCTAGAAATCAAGAATGCTTCAAACTCATACTTAACAATTGAAATATTTTTAATGAATTTTGTTCTCATTTTAAATCCATAGCTAGGTGTATCACTAGTTCATTTACTTGCAATATTTCCTAATAAATAGACCAATGCTTCATCAATTGGGATAATGGAGTAAAAAATGCAACAACCAATAATATATCATCCATTTAATTCAAAAATTGGACTATTGTCATACTACTTTGTAGTATTCAACTCACTATATCTAGAACATTACTTCTTAACAAATCATGTTCTCACCACTCACAGACTTGTGACTTTATTTAATCATTTTAACCAATTCTTTGAATTGAAGCCAAAAAAAATCCACACATCCAATTAAAACAACTGGAGACAAACAATAATATCATTGATCATTTTCATTTATAATCTATAAGGGAATTACATAGGATAGTACATGCTCGAAAACTAAAATTTTCTTTTATATTTGTGGATTCTATAAAACTAATTTAGGATTCTTACATAAATGACTTATAACCAAGACAATTTACTGTTCTATTCATTGATATTTTCTACAGAATGCTCTTTTCTGAACTTAGCTTTTCACCTAGACCATTTTGAGACCTAAAATTCAAACACTCTATAATAAGCCCTGAAATCCTTTTTATAGAACAAGGGAGAAAAAAGCATCAGGCTCAATTACCGTTACATTTCATTTCATTTGAAGATTATCTGCACCAGAGTTTGAGACATTCCCTAGTTAGTTACATGTAATCATTGTAGAGTATGGAAGAGTAAAAGACAAAAATCCATATCATTTGAATGAATACTAGCCAACCTTTAAAAAGGCATAGTTTGTTACTATAGTAGCATTGAATCACCTTTTCCTTGTTGACCAAAGAAGATTCTCCATTCATAGCTAGAGAAAAAATGTGTATACCACCTAAAAAAAGCATACTTGTTGTCAAAGTTAAGAAGTCTGGTACTTCTCCAACACACCAACCCGAAATATTTCCACATCAGCACTAAAAATAAATAAAAATTACAAACATGTTGAAGAGGATGATCTTGATGTAGTGGCTATGTTGTCATAAAAAAAAAAGGGGGTGGGCACACTACTCTGAGTAATCAACATCATATTATGCTTGCGAATGCCTTGTTCGTGATGAAATTGGAGGAACCATCACCGCTTATCATAATCTTTCAGAAGGCACCAGGGAAAGGGGATAATGGCCACACTCCATATCAGTGTCACCTCCACTATCTGAAGGGTTATCAAAAACATCAACGGGAGAATTATTTCTCGCTAGGTAAGCTTTATGATACTTGCATCTTTTCTTTTCCTTCTTTTCATACTCAACCAGCTCCTTCCCCTTAAACTTGACCAGTTCTTCTGAAGAAGTCCACCTTCTTAGGTGGTAATTACTCCTTACACCATATTTCTTAAATTTCCTACATTCCCTTCTACCCTTTTCTATTTCAGGAGCTCCCTCTATTTCAACTTCATCTTTAGGAGTATTGTTCTTAGATTCAAGCAATTTCAGTCTCCTGGACCATTGGACTCACTTAACAGAATTTCCTGACTTACTCATTTTCACAATAGCCAGAACAAGAAAAAGAAGATTCCTAATTTGGAGAACACCCTCACCACCCAAGGATTCTAAAACCCACAAACTATTATGACCATAATTGAGAAGAGCAAGTACAAGTAGCTACTTACCCAAGGAAAGTTTTTATCATGATACCTCTGAAATTCCTCACCAACTTGCTCTCAAACTTAACTTAATTTTCAGCCTTTGAATGCAAACTCTGAATGAAAAATATGGCCATTGATTCCTCATTATATTGAGCCATGCAAGCTTTCCAACCATTAATTCTAAAGAAAAAGCTTGTGTGAGCGAGCTGACAATAGGCTACTTGATTTTTGAACCTCAATCATTGATCACACATTAAGATGAATCAACAAATAGTTACAATAATAAAAACTAATTATGAAAAAACTTAAAATGTATGTGATTAATGCCTTTTCCTAATCAGAAAAGCATAATTGGATAGATACCCACTCTGTCAGCACATTTAATCATATACTTAGTATTAAATAAAGCCTGTCATGTCATATTTACCTACTCACTCGTGGGAAATAATACACTTGCACTTCATCATAGTAGGATAGTGGGGAGCGATCTTGATTTAATCTCAGAATATTGGCCCGTACCCTACCTCACTTTGTTTTCACTTTCCCATGTATACCAACATCTAACAGATTTGATGGCCAAAATCCCAAACACATGCTAAAAGAATAAGTTCTAATATGGAGTCATTTTTATCATAGTGCCATTTCGAACAAATTTATCAACATTCCATCTCCACTAGAGTCTGTTAGATCCGTTGAAATGTTCCATGTCACAGTCGCCCACTTGCCCACTGAGAAACTAGAGATAGAAGTGGGCCACTTGTGGGATGGCGAGGAGTGGTCAAGATTGACCCACGTCATCTACCATCAACCATCAATATCTATCCTTATAAACCATTCACTGCCTCCATAGCTTGGTGTGTCCCTCCATGAAATGATAGGTGTCTCCTTGCTTGCTAGCTTGTGATATTTTAGAAGTATTAAATAAAATATAGTTGGGTGGTGGGGAGCGGTGGAGAATTAACCACGTCACCCAAGAACCACCGTAGATTCCATTTTGATATTGTTTTCCAATCTCAAGAATATTTTGGGCCCATCATATGTAAGAAGCACATGTCTAGTGCCCACCAGCCCATGTGACTAATTCTCCTTAATGCGCAGAATGGATGGGAACATGGGGAATGACTCAAATGAAGATGCATGTAGAAACATCTATCGTTGGTCTTTCTCCAAGCTCCACCTACTGACCTTTTAGAAGCAATGGTCCCACTATTTTACATGACACATGGAAACCGCTTGCTAGCCTATTCAAATATTTTAATAAACAATAAAATAGAGTGAGTGCATGGGGAACGATCAAGATTCTCCTACAATGATCGAATGGTCATCTTAAAAATAAATTTTTCACATGCCACAAATGTTATTTTTAAAAGGGGGCCATTACTAGGCCGATGAGAATTTGACCCTTAGGCATGAAAACTTAAGACTTAAGGTGTTAAATATGAAATTCAAGCCCATCTATAGGAAAATTTAAGCACTGAAAAGGAATTCTATGATTAACAAACCTAAACCCAGGGGGCGGGTGAAAATAATGATTCTAGTGGAATAAGAAGTGACTTTAACAACTAGAAACCTAGAGCATTAGGTCAATTCATAAATAGAACGCCCAAGGGTTTTTAGACTCATAGGTTAATTTTGAAGGGTTTTGGCAACACAAACCCGAAAACAATGATGAGGACCATAACCCTAAGCCAAAAATGAGGGTCCAAGCCAAGTATTACTAGCATAAAAATGGAACCAAAGAAAAAATTTTAGGGGTTCCATCAGTGGCTCCTGTTGGGGACACATGCCTCTTGTAGGCATGGTGAGATCCTAGAATCTTAGGTGAAGTAGACTAGGAAAGAAGACAAAACCAGAACAACCAACATATCTCCAATTTTTATATAGGCCATAAAGACCTAAGCCAGGATATCCAATCTCCATCTTGTCAGAAGCCTTCCCCTGAGGTGCAAGTTTTCAATATGCACACTGTAATTTTACCCAGTTTCAACTTTACTTGGTGGCCCCAGGCCACTAAATTTAGGGCTGATACTTACCCCTATCAAAAACCAATCTATTGAAGGAACTAATATCCCTCAACCCATATTTACCTCTGCCATACCACTGCAATGAGTATATACTTCTTCTTACAAGAAGAAAAATGTGGTTACCACTAAAATATTCTCGATTACAAACATTTCCATTAACATCTTCCATAACTTTTATGAGCATACCATTTCCAGTGTAATCTTTGTCATTATGTATTATATAATCAGACATAAATTAAAATTCTCATCATTACATGACACATATGTGTTATATTCATCAGATGAAACATGTTCATATTGAAAATAACATTCCATGCTCTTCATCTCATTGTCATGCTCCATCAAAATACATCCCAATTGAATTTGAAACTGAAAGTGTTCATACTCTTCCAAGTAGTTGGCATCATGATACTCAACCTTTTTTTCAACATCTATTTCAAATGTAAAACATTCATAGGCAATGCCCTCAAGGAGCTTTTCAATGTGTTGCTTTATTTTCTTAAGGCCACATTCTAACCCTATTTTAGACGCATCATCAAAATTCTCAGCAAAGAGTGGATTATCTCTGCACCAATAAGGATCATCATTTCTATCAACTAATGAATATGGAGGCTCATCAAATAAGGGGTTTTGTCGTACATTCATTATTGTCATAAAAGCTTCTACCTCCTTAACATGAAGATCTAAATCTTCCATATCATCACTATATTCAAAATAGTTACAATCACAGAAGAGAATACAGATAAATTTTCAACTTCATTCACATCCTCTATAGTTAACATCTTTGACGCACATTTTGAAAACTTTTCACAGGAAGAAAGTTGTTCTTCCTTAAGCAAAGATACATTCCCATCATTATCAACATATTTCACATATGTATCAAAAAAAAATCATCTCTACTTCATGAGGATAATCATGATCAACAAAGGAATGATCATACTCAATGCCATCATTAATATTACAAGGGGGCTCATCAATATTGAAACTATGTTCAAAATTTTTAGACTGGATGCTTAGTCTTATATCTTCCATAGGAGCATAGGTACTGGGATCTTCAAAAGAATTGAAACCACACATTTCATTTTCTTCCCTGAGGTATGCATTTTCAACCTTTGCTTTACTCCCTTCTTCCTCATATGATATGTCATTGCTTGACTCATATGGGACAACAAGATTATTATCATTGCAGATTGAAAACATAATAGCCCTTTGATGATTATCTCTAATTTTTTCAAAACAAGAAATGAATTCACACACTTGGTCAAGCCTAACTGGCTTCGAATCCTTTGGAAGAGCACTCAAACCCGGTTCATAAGATTCATAAAATAAATCAATGCATAATGAATTTTCAAGTTTGTAACATTCAAGAATTACAAATAGAGTATCAATAATTCTTGCATAGATATCATATGATGATTCTCCTTCATGTTTCCTTATGCAAGAGAGGGCTCGAGCAAAGCTCATAGGGTCACAAATGCATGCAACTTCTTGATAATTAAATTGGGACTCTATGTGATCAACATTATTGAATGATGTGTAAGCTAAAACAATAGGGGTGTAAGTTCTCTAACATTCATTTTTAATTTCTGACTTACACCTTTCATCAATATTTGGTGTCTTAGGCAAGCAAACACTTGTGGACAAATGACTCCTTTACATTCCATATTTCTGGTTGTTTTCAATGTTCATGGCTATCCCATAAGCCTGATGCAAGGTTTTAGGATCCTTATCTCTCAGCAAATAGCTCATTTCATTATCAAAAGATCCCAAACAAACAACCAAACACACTGCATCACTAAGTCTCAAAACCTTAGGAATATCCCTCAATGTTTTAGAAAATCTCCAATTAAATGTTGGAACCAATTTGTCCTTTTCTTTCTCAATGCTCATAAATTTATTTAGCAAAGAGCTAGCATTGGTTCTTTCACCAAATTTCTCCATGAACACTACTTTAAACTCACTCCAAGAATGGATAGAGCATGTTGGTAAATCAAAGAAACAATCTCTTGAATCTCCTTTCAAATACTGAACAAGCAACCTCATAATCACATCCTCATGGCCAACTTTGAAAACATCCATTAGATTATTGAATTCTTGCAGATGCTTACTAGCTGACTCACTCTTTGTACCCTTGAATTTTGGTATCTTATCTCTGATCAATTTTAGGTGGAAGAATATTTGGGTAACCATTAATTCCTCTGAAATTGATGGATATGTTCCTTTTAGTGTTGAAACTTCTTTTAAAACCTAGCTGTTGCTTACCACAAACCATGGTTGCAATATGAACCATACAAGGATGCGTATATTGATAATACATTTTATTACACCTCTACAAGCCTTTTCATATCAACATTGTAGTTACATAGGGTACTTCAAACTTCTTTTACAACTTAATCTTAAGCTTTTATAATTCATATTTCTATCTCAGCTTTCTTAAGACCCTCTAGATGAGTTTCTTCAAAGATTTTTCATACTTCACTTCATAATAGATGTTGCAATATAGTAATACAGAAGTATGCAAAACAATCACTACTATTCCCTTTCTTAGTGCTTAGTTTCACTCAATAGGGAAACAAAACGATTTCATGACTTTCAAATATGGTTTTCATATACAGATGTATCCTTCTTGAGAACCAACATGAAAAATACCTAGATATGTTGCAACTATTGTATATTTTTCTTCCCTACTAGAAATATTTGTAGATTTTAGATTTTCTTCAAATCTTCATCACGTTCTTTTGACAAATTCACAAACTCTTTTCATAGAGGATTGAACTTCCAGGAGTATGAAGCTCCTTCAAAGGTGAATTTCATTCTAGTTCTTCTCCAACAATAGAGTCTGATGCAAGAGCTGGGTATGTGCAGGATCATGATGGGCCAAAAAGTGGCGATATGATGGGTATGTGTAGGGTATGTGACTGATGACTTTTTCTTACCAAAAATTGATGAAATAAAAAGGGTTTTTAAAGGATATTCTCAGCTTTCCACTAATATAGATTATGCTTTACTTTGAATTGAATTAATAATTATTATTCATTGTCTATTTGAGTTATGACTAGAGTCCTAATTGATAGGTTGATTGAAAAGCATCCATAGCTTTCAAACTGTATCACATTTTTTGAATCTAAAACATGCATCACATTATATGCTTCACATACTATAGGATTAAAAAAAATGAATTTCATGAAGTTTTGACCAAGTTAAGGTAGTCATACATATGAGTTTTTATATTTTTAAAAGTTGTAAATAAAAATTCATAATTAATTATTTACTTGGAAAAAAATTGCAAAAAATATGCATCACATTGGGACATGGAGTCCTTCATATCTAAAATATTATAAAAATAATTATCATTTTATTGTGGTTAGGGTGTTCAGGTAGACACCTACTTATTTTTTCCCGAAATTTAAGTAGTATACTGAAATTTCCAAATTTTCACCAAATAGATTTTTTAAATAAACCTTGTATTTTAGAAACTACATTCAATTTTCTATAGATTCTATTATTACATATTTTTGAAATAATATAGATAACTTATTCAAATTTTTATGTAAAGTTGCCTAACTATGATTTTTTTTTTTTTTCATCGCCACTTAAGGGCCTATTTTTTCCATGATGATCCTCTACATACCCAACATCTTGACAACATCATGCTTCAATTTTGACATTTAATTCAATATAGGTGTTCCAAATGTGTAATAAGGTCATTAGGGTCAATTTTCATGTGTTAAAGTCATTAGGATTGTCACTTGAGTTTATTATGTCAAATTTTGTAAAAATGTGAAAAGTTGTCATTCAAAAATGTAAACTTGCAAAAAAGAGAAAATAAGGGAAGGTGAAAGGTCATTGGGTTCCAGGTAGTTTTTAAGTAGTTGGAAGGTGGTTAGACAAGTTTTTATGCCTTTAAAAAGGCCTTGTATGCATTTTGTAACTCGTGGGTGATTGACATTTTGAGAATAGAATGATAAAAGACACTTTTTTTTTGTATTTTCTTCATAAATTCATTGTGTTCAGCCATTGTACGGCTCTATATGGGCTCAAATTCTTGGATAAATGTTTGTAAGTGGTGGCACACTCAATCAAATCCCACATATAACTTTTTTCATGCATTTTGGTTAACATTTGAATCAGATATTGCAGTTTTTCATTAAACTATCAAAACCCTCTGTTACAGTATATAGTGGGCACTAATAATTGTATTACTGAATATTTGGTTAGTAGAAAATATTAATTCTTGGCGAGGAGGATTTTTTTTACATACTATTTCATTTTCTAAAATCTTAGACTGAAGGATTGAGGTTTGCATATGAAATATTGTTGCCCTAGGTCTGTAGTTTATGTGAAAATCTAGGAAAAGACAGTGTAAGTGGAAACTTTAAGAGTTTTGAATGGTGATAAAGGTTCTTCTTGAGTATCTATTTTTTAGAAGGGTTGGTTTGATGTATTTGAACCCATTTTCTATCAAAGGTTAGTGGATTGAAAATAATTTGAGACTATTTATTGATTGCCCTATTTTGGCAGAACATTAAGAAGAGCCCAAATTTTTTGTTTTGATGACACAAAAGATGTTCTACTTGGGTGGCAATGAGTTAGAAGGTTGTAGAAGTTTTTCTTGAAGTCTCTCTAATCAAGATTTGATGATCTATAAATTTTTGTGTTCATTTATAGGCTGATCTATGCTTGGTAGTTTGTGATAGTCATATTTTGGAAATTAAGATTGATGGTTTAAAGTAAGATTTTGTTGAAAAATCATGTATAAAGATTGGGAAGTGGACTAATCATGTTATGCAAGCTTATATGCACTTTTTTGTCATATTAGTAAGTGGAGATGGCTTGAGGATTATGGATTTGATTATTTATGGGGTCTAAAATGGCCTATATGTTGTTATGACGGTCCATTTTGGAAAGGTTTCATGTTTGAGGTATTTATGTTGAAGAAAGCATCTGAAATAGTCTTTTGATGTTGTCAAATGTGTTGGAAGATTTAAAAAGAGTTTTGTAAAGGAAATTGCCTTGTAAATATGGGTTGCATTGAAAGTTGTTTACCTCAATGGAAGTTTTTAGTTTAGCGATTGGATTTGTTGTAAAGAGGATAGTGAGTTGAGTTGTTTGACCTCTTTCATTGCATCAATTTGGTATCAAAGCTAGAAGGCTCTAGGAAAATTGAGTTGGTTTGTGGTTTTCTAGTTTTGTATTGTGGTTGTGTGCAGGTTGAGAAGATAACCTGGTTGTTGCCAAGAGAAGGTAGAGAAAGTTGAGAGAAAGTGGAAGCAAGAAGAAGCTTGCTTGAAGAGAAAGGATGGAGATATTGAGAAGACATTTGTAGGTAGAGGAAGAAAGTAAAAAGAGAAAAAGGCAAGAGAAATTTGAAAAAGAGATAGTTGAGTTCAAGCAAGATATGAGAAGGTTGGAAAAAAAGTTTCAGGAGTCCATGATGAATATGGAATAGTGGATTAAGCAAATGACAAGTTGGCACTTATCAATGAGAAAGAAAGTTGCATGGCCCATAAAGAAGATTGTCAAAAGAAGGAAAGACAAGAAAATTTAGTAGCAAGAAGGAAAAAGGAAGAAGAAGAGTTTCAATATGCAAATGAAGAATTCATTCCCAAGCATGAAGATGAAGAAGAGATGAAGAACCTAATTTTAGAGGAAGGATATATTGAGTTGGTGTCAAGACTGGATAAAGAGATTATCATGGATGAATTGGTCTTGGAGATTTGCAAAGAGTTGAAGAAGGATGGAGGTATTGTGATAGAACTAATGTGTCATTTCTTTATTGTGTTAATTCTTTGGATAGGGAACAATTTGAAGATCAAAGGACAAAGGAAGAACCAAGATACTGAGATGCACCAAAGCATAATGAATTTGATTTCAGTTGGCAAGCAAAATAGGAAGTTGATTTGCATTGAAAAGTTCAAGCCTAAGGTGAAAATGAAGGTGTTTAAGAGCAGCTTCAAGGTGACTCAGTGGCAAAGCAAACAAAGAGTGCAGATTTGTTGACAACTTTAAATTCAAGTGGACTTGAAATTCATTTGGTTGGGAGAATGATGCAGGAGCATCTTGACAACATCATACTTCAATTTTGAAATTTAATTCAATCTTGGTGTTCCCCATTTTCTCTCAGGGGTTATTGGATTGAAAATAATTTGAGACTATTTATTGACTGCCCTATTCTGGCATAACATTAAGAATAGTCCAGAATTTGTGTTTTGATGATGTAAAAGATGATGTACTTGGGTGACAGTTAGTTAGAAGGTTGTAGACATTTTTTTTTAAGTCTCTTTAATTAAGATTTGATGATCTATATATTTTTGTGTTCATTTATAGGCTGATCTATGCTTGGCAGTTTGTGGCAATCATATTTTGGAAAACAATATTAATAGTTAAAAGTAAGATTTTGTTGAAAAATCATGTATAAAGATTGGGAAGTGGACTAATCATGTTATGTAGGCTTATATGCACTTGTTTGTGGTATTAGTGAGTGGATATGGCTTGATTATTATGGAGTTAATTGTTTATGGGGTCTAAAATGGCCTATTTGCTGTTATGAAAGTCCATTTTGGAAAGGTTTCATGTTTTAGGTATTTATGTTGAAGAAAGCATCTAAAACAGTCATTTTGATGTTATCAAATGTGTTGGAATATTTAACAAGAGTTTTGTGAAGGAAATTTCCTTGTAAAGATGGGTTGCATTGAAAGTTGTTTGCCTCAAAGGAAGTTTTCAGTTTAGTGATTGGATTTCTTGTCAAGAGGATAGTGAGTTGAGTTGTTTGAACTCTGTCATTGCATCAGAGTCATACATAAATTATTTGAAATTTATGCAACAAAACCACTTCTAGGTCGAAGAAATTTCAATATCTGAACAAGGCATTAAGATTCACCGAATAATTGACTCTATGGTTTTGAAACTTTACTCACTCTTAAGGCTAGACAATCTTCTATTGGAATTTTCTCAAGTCTATCCGTAGCAGAGTTTCCAATCTTTTGGTGTTTTTTCCAGCGGGACCTTTAATTTCTCTAAAGGGTAGCCAACCCTTATGCTAAAAAATATTCAAATCTAGTGGCCAACAAATGATCAAAGGATTCTGAGGTCCTCACTCCTACTCTTTAGGCCATGTGAGATCTAGGAGGGTGTTCCTTATTGTGCTCCGGTAATTCTTTTATAATTGAGAACACATTTATACATAGATTGATTCCTATTAATTGCAAATAAACATTATCCACTGAAGATTTGATAGACCTTTGAGTAAATTATTATCTATTTGCTAGAAATCAAGGAATACTTCAAACTCATACTTCACAACTAAAATATTTTTAATGAATTTTGTTCTCATTTTAAATCCATAGCTAGGCATATCACTAGTTCATTTACTTGCAATATTTCTAACAAATAGACCATTGCTTCATCAATTGGGATAATGGATTCAAATATGCAACAAATAGTAATATATCAACCATTTAATTTAGACATTGATGGACTATTGTCATACTACTTTGTAGTATTCAACTCATCTAGAACACTACTTCTTAAAAATCTTGTACTCATCACTCACAAACTTGTGACTTTATCTAGAATTTTGGCTTATTCTTTGAATTGAAGACAAAACCGATCCACACATTCAATTCACAAAACAATTTGGAGACAAAAAGAAGATCATTACAGGAATTACATAGGAGATTGATGAGGTAAAACTAACCTCATCATGATAATACCATAAATACCTAGTTTATACATGCAAATCTCTATCCTTTTCCAATTAATTAAATTTTAGGAGAAATAATTGCTTAATTTTAGTGAGAACTTGTATAAACTTTGTTTCTTTTGATTTCTTAAAATGAATTTGCCAATCTGATTTAATGGGTTGTTTTAATTAATATTATTGTAGATAATAATTGGTCAATCAGAAGTTATAGATTGAAGCATCCGGTGACGCGTGCTCGAGCGGTTAAATATATGTAGAAATACTCTTGGAACCCGAGGGGTGATGGACGAATGTTCTTAAAGTTGTTATTTTAAATTTATCTTTTAAATAAAAAGACTTTATCACTTTCGACTTGATCCTCTTAAATGCTATGTAATAGGATTAAAAGATATCTGATTATACGTAGATCTGTTTAGATATTTTTCAATGGTTATCCATACCATCTAAAATATAGCATGTAGTTATAGTTTCTCTATAAAAGATACGGTCTTTGGAAGTAAGAAATATATAGTGAAAAGTAATGTTATAATGTCAGAATGTTTTCCAAAGTTTATGAATAGAGAGATTATTATCTGAAATTCTGAGTTATGAGTTATGGATGATAACTATGGTTGATAGAAGTGTTCCTAAATAGTTGTGAATGTGAGCTGTGAATGAATGTGTTGTCCCACGACCTGGCCACTCAATGGGAGTAGATAAGTGTTCTCTTTTATTATATTTTTGTTCTGTAGAGAGTCTTTTGAATTTACTGTTATGAAATTTTAGCTTTGAAGTATTTGTTATCTTTTCACTTTCGTAGTCTCTATTATTCACTATTAGAATTTTTACTATTAAGAAAATGTTTTATGGATTGCTACAAGCTTTTCTGCTCTTATAATTTTTCAGCTTCTTAGTTTAGTTGTTTCAATGCTTGTTAATTTAGTCATTATGCTTTCTAAATTAGTATACTTATGCTTATAGTTCAAGCATTTTCTGTTTTCCTAGGAATAGATTACTTTACAGTTTGATAGTTAAATAGTTTGAAGTTAGAATCAATCTTAAGTTGTTCTTAAAAGTTAGGAAACATGAGGGAGATACTCCAGACCTCTTCTATTACAGATTTCCTTGAACACTACCCGGTCAAAAAATTGAATATTATATTCTAAAGTAATGGGACCTAACGACAGCCTATCACTTTTTGGCGCCATTATTGGGGATCCCTTAGCTTCTTTTGCTTAAGTGTTAATAGAAGACGCCTAGAATACCTCTTTTAGGACAAAAATACTATATGTGGCTTCCTTTTCTGCATGGTTAGGAAAAGAGGCCCTCACGGATGATTTATACCAAAGACCACCCCAAAATATGTTCCAATTATACCAAGGGAGGCCCAAGGCTCAAAAGACCATTTTGCTGACAAATTACTTGAGCCTAACCCACCCGAGGCTTTCCACTATCTCCTAGAAGATCATCCTGTACTGCAACCTGTGGTTAAT
Source organism: Sequoia sempervirens (assembly GCA_007258455.2). Classification (NCBI taxonomy): domain Eukaryota; kingdom Viridiplantae; phylum Streptophyta; class Pinopsida; order Cupressales; family Cupressaceae; genus Sequoia; species Sequoia sempervirens. The sequence continues at coordinate 120,219,394 of VDFB02193867.1, forward strand.
GAAATTATTATCGAGGAGCATATTCCTCTAAACATCATGGGAGATCAAAGGGTAGAAGCCAATCGTAATGAAGCAAACCATAATAATAATGATCCTCCACTACCTAGAACGTTCACTTATCCTATTACTTTGGATGCAGATGATGATACAACAATGAAAAACATCTCTCCAGCTTTCCTTCCAACCTTTCATGGCTTATCTTCGGAAGATCCAGACCAATTTCTTTTTGAATTTAAGGTCCTTTTTCAAAACTATGACTATAAAAATGACAACTAGAAACTAAAGTTGTTTCCTTCTACTTTGAAGGATTCAACCATGCGCTGGTTTATGGGACTACCGTCTGGAAGCATTACAACTTGGGCAGAAATGGAGACGGTGTTTTTGAATAAATATCAGAGTTATTGTAGGGTGAGTGATCGTAAGGAAGAACTGTTTAAACTTCAGAAGAATGAGGACGAGAGTCTAGAAGACTATTTAGATAAGTTTCTTTTCTTATCTAAACGATGTGGGGAAACAACCATTAGTGAACTGAGATTCTCAAGACTATATTTCTTAAAGGACTCAATGATGATGCAAGAAGAAGTCTTGATTTAATGGGAAAAGGTGATGTGTCTCAGTTAAACCTTGAAGATATATGTGATTTGTGTAGCAATTTTTCACGAACTCGTGGAGGAATCTGAAAAATAAATCTTTTCAAAGGGAATAACGAGATAGGTAAACTTCGAGAAGAAATAGAAAATCTAAAGACATACATACTGGTCCAATTGAATACTACGTTGGATGGTATACAAGCAAAGACACGTAACCCTGAGACTTTGTCAATCTATTCTCCTAGGTGTCGAAATAAACATCTTTTACGTGAGTGCCCTTTAGATAAGGTTAATGTTTGTCAACTCTATGAGCAAAGCCACCCTACCAATCAATGTGAGATTCTTACTAATCTTAAGAATACTAAGAAAAAAACTGCTTAGGTTGAAGAAGAAATGAATGTGCTAAATCAACGCCAGGGAGGTAATTTTCCTTATGGGCAGAATTCCAATCCTGCATGGAGACCCCAGAATAACTGGACTGGTAATCAATGGCCTCCATCTTGGAATCAACCCTACCCTCCACAGCCTACTTGGGGAACTCCTTATTGGGGATCTCCTGAATGGGCAAATCAATCATGGGGAACTCAACAATGGCCAAACCAATCACAACAATGGTACCCACAACATATTTCTCCCCAATGGAATCAGGGACATAATAAATTTTATACTGGTCCTAGGAGGAATCAACAACAGAATTTGTTGCCACCACCTCAGAATCTTCCTCATATTGAGCAGGTGAATCAATCTCAACTTTCGGCACAACCACTTCCCAATCCAAAGAATAGTAGACAGAATACTCCGGTATATACTACAGAGCAAGATCATGTCACAAGCCTTAATGCAATTCATTGTGGAAATGTTCAGTTACGTTTCGGTAGGACTCTTCAATCGCCCACTATTGAGGAAGTAGTGGACGAACCTATTTCTCAAAATCTTGAGAAAGATACTATACTACCTGCGAATATTCATGAGTTCTCAGTAGCAAGAGTTGCTGGTTTATCTCGGGAGGAGGAAGGTCAGTCTTTGACTGAGTCTAGTAAAGATATTCCTCCAAAGGAGAAAAGAGATATTCCTTCAAAGGAGAAAACCCAAGCACCATTTTTGGAGCGCCTGAAATCAACAATTTTGAAAGATACTCCAAAAATGTCATTAGCTTCTGAAACTGCATTAATTCAGGAAATTAAACAATTGCAAATAGAGGTTCCTTTGCTGCAGGCAATAGAGGAAATTCTTGAGTTAAATTAGTTGATCAAACAACTGTGTATTAGAACTCAAGGAAGGAAACCAAAGAAAATAAACACTATGCACATTGATGGTTATCTAGCTGAATTTTTGTCTAGAAATATTGTTGCTCCAAAATATGATGATCCTGGGAGTCCACTGATTACTATTACAATTAATGAGGTAGCAATACCTAATGCATTGGTGGATTTGGGAGCAACTATTAATGTAATGACGGTGGATGTAATGGAGAAATTAAGTCTTATTGATTTAAGTCCTACAACTACAGTCTTGCAGATGGCAAATCAGTCTATAGCCATTCCAAAAGGTGTTATAAAAAATGTTCTTGTTAAAGTTGATGGATGAGAATATCCAGTTGACTTTCAAATAATTCAATCACTTACACCTAAAGATAGTTATCCAATAATTTTGGGAAGACCATGGTTGGTTACTGTCGCTGCTAAAATTGATTGTTGAGAAGGAGGTATGACCATTTCACATGGTCCAGATAGTAAATGTTTATTTTTATATCCTCCTGCTAAACCTACTGAATATAATAAAGTTTGGGTTGATGAACCAGAATAATTTAGTGGGCAAGACAGTCTGGCCTCTTTGGCCATGGTAGTGATTAAATAACATGGAGAAGACTTAGAGGATGAGTTAGTGAATGAGGTAGCACATTTGGCTATAAGTTCTAGTGAAGAAGTGATAGAGGATGTACCATAGATTTTGGGACAACCGATTGATATAAGTGGGATGGAACAAAATTATGTTACCATGGGGATGCCTTGTCCCTTGGCTAATATGATTCCTAGAATGAGTTATTTCTTTGATGATATTACAAAATTTCACCGACTTATACCTCATAGTTGTCCTCTCAACACTTTGTTATGACCAATACATACTGTCACTTCGGCCTATCTAGGAACAAAAACAATTATGTTGTTACCAGGAAATACTGTGAATGTCAATAGTTGGTTGACATAAATACAAGAGGATAAATTATTTAATGTGCTGGTAAAAAGGTCTAAAGCTTTTGCTTGGGACTATACAGACATGAGGGGGATTCACCTGAGTGTTTGTACTCATCACATTTAAACTGATCCTAATATAAGACATGTTCATCAACTAGATAGGAGACTCAACCCTACATTAAAGGATCTTGTTAAAGTAGAGATTAAGAAACTCCTCCATGCAGGATTTATTTATCCTATCTCAGATAGTAAGTGGGTGTCACCTATTGTAATGCCCACATTCTACACACTAAACAACCTAATTGATCTATAGCAATTTTACTAATTTTGCAAATATTTTTTTTAAATGGAACTAACATACTATAGTACTTAATTCAATAGATGATAATCTCATTAGCTAATAGTAAATGTGATATAAGTTTCCTTTCTTTCTTTCTTTATTGCATAATAATATCTACTTATTTTGGATCATCAAACCATACCTCTTATCTAGTCAACACCTCTTGCATTCCATCATGACACAATCTCTTCACTCCTGATTTCCTATGTTGCAAGATCTACAAAACTTGGTGCACACGTAAGATCAATAGGTAATTAGTCCCTAATCACCAAGATAAGCTTTATAATTCAAGGGGCAGTTTACAAACCACAAGAGAGAATGAAAAGTCCAAAACAAGACTAAGAAGAACATTCCTAGGGGCCTTGCCTATGTATATATTTTGTAGAGGCACCGTAGTTCGACAACTTGAGTTGCTCCAACTCATTTGACTCACCCACAAAGGGAATACCCATTAGGTTTCAATGGAAGACTCAACTTAATACTCATAACACCATAACACTAATACACACTAAAAGTTCAAACCTCTACTCAAGGTAACATGTATTCCATATAATTTATGTAATATTAAAAAAAAGTGGGTATGCAACCCTTTCTAGGGTCCATTACCCTAGAAAATTTCACGATCAGCTGCCACCCACGTAAGTGAAGCCGGGGATCAGGAAAACTAGCTTAAGCTATGCTATGCAACACAGTCTTAGGGAATTTTCCTTACTTTTATAAATAAAATTTCCAATCTTACTTATAACATATGTTTACTTTTCTTAATTTGATATTTGTTGATCCACCCTATTGGGTATCAAACAAACAAGTTCTAATATTTATTTTTTTCATGATAAGAACTATTATTCCATGATACCCAAAATTACAATTCACTCAGTAGGATATAGGTAAGGTTCACTTAAATAATAAAATAATTCATACAAGATGAGAGAAAATAGTTTGAGGAAGAAAGATCCTTGCATACATAACCTTATTTGATACCAATATTAGAATTTAAACATTAGAAAACTCACCTATAACATTGTTAAATATATCTCAAACATTAGATTAAGTTAAAATATTGCCCACCATCCTTTAATTTCCAAGGTCCTTATTAATAAAAGCGATATGATATGATAGATAAATGATCCAAATAATAATTCTAATCACCAACTGCAACATTGAGGTCAGAAGTAATAATCTTCTAGAATTATCATTTTAAAATCATGAAAAATATTTGATTGGTAACTATGCAATTATAATTAATTTCCATGAGGCTTTCTATACAAGAATTCATTGATTAACATATCATGGTTCACATAATAACTTAAGAAAATACTGCTAGTGGATAATAATTGATTTCTATAAAATATGTTAACTCTCAAATCTATGAGCTATACAACTTCAATTAAAACTATACAACCTCAAGGAGAAGATCAACAGATCAATGCAAATCATGTCAAACTTGTCTATTCACTATTTCCACGTAAATAGTGGAATCATATTCAAGTAATCTAATATACAAATGAATGCCTACGATCTAATGCAACCACCTCTAATTCATATATACTTATTTATTATTTGAAGTTCTTTGAGACTCCATCAATACTTGAGATACAATCACAAATGAATGCCACCTTTAATTAGTTAACGAAACAATAAATCTTTAGTTTTATTTATTATTGTCAATAACTATTATTACATACATATTTATATTTAACTAAAAATTATTTAATATTTATTTATTTTTATACATGTATGCATAACAATTATCATATATATATATATATATATATAATTTATTCACTTTAGAAAAAAATTCAAAAATTTAAAATTAATAATTATAATATACAAATGATAAGAATATCACCCTTTTTTTACATATAATAATACTTTTAAAGAAAACAAGAAATACACGAGAAATTTCAATCTTTTCTAAAATTCTAATATTACCTTATTTTCATCCTTGTCTAAATTCTTATTTTAAAATAATACCTTCCCCATTCCATTGAAAAGTAAGTTTCCATTTTTCTTAACTTTTTATTAAAAGAATATTAGAGAATCTTTATTTAAGAATGGGTTTTTGGAAGGAAACGTGAAGCTCTAAGTGGAATCTCCCAACAAATTATATATGTTTTATTTGATTTCATTCAAATCAATATTGGGATGTAAAATATGAAAAGAACTTCTAATCTAAAACGTGTTAAATCACTACTAAAGCCATTCTAAAAGTTTGCGAGTCCCTTAAATTTCTCCCACATAAAAAATATAAAATTGTGTTTTTCTTTTAAAAGTGTAAGCAATAAAAATGAGATACAATAAATTAACAGTTAGGGGAAAATTATTAAATTCAATTAAATTTGATTTTCATATCCAAAACATATGTAAATTGGGTGTTGCTCATTTCAATAACCCTATTTTTTTTTCAAATTTTTGTTTTTCTGTACAGGTAGACAAGTTGCATGAGAGCGGCGAGGCTATCAGTCGGGGGTGGAATTTTTAATTTCTAGTGAGCCAGAAAGTCATATTGTGCTGTAAAATTCATAGGGTTTATTTCTGGTTTGAAGTACTTTGCGGGTCAAGGTCTGACGACATGAAGAG
>VDFB02193867.1:120225198-120268657 GCA_007258455.2 Sequoia sempervirens
GAGTTGATTTTGTTGAGTTGATTTTGTTGAGGAAGGTTGATTTGGTTGAGGATTTTCCTCCTCTTGATGAGGATTTCCTACAAATTAAAAAATCATTCATTTCTAAACTAAAACAAACAAAATCAATTTAAAAAAAAAAATTCATTACAAATACCAAACAAAACTTACCTCTTGCATCTTTTCGTCGTCGGGGTGCCATATTTGTGAAGAAAATTGAACTCAAGTTGATCAAATGTGAAGAAGTCACCTCCTCAACAACGCGAGCGCGTAGTGCAGGGTTCTTGGCCGCGGGCAGAAATAGAAAACAGTAAAAACAGAAATGAAGAATGTTACTTTTTTTTTTGCTTTTAAAAAGACAAAACGCGTTCGTGTTATAACGCGAACGCGTTTTGTCTCATTTTTCACTTTTGTGGCCACAAAAGTGCGACCATCTTGGTGCACTTACCCTTGGTCAAACCCCTTTTAGGTAATTAAACCAAATGATGAAACAATGAAACAAGGACATGGAACATGAAATATGGAAATTATACCTTGAATGATGTCTTGTAGATGATTTCTTATAAATCTGCAACTCCACATGAAATGGACATGAAGGATGTAGATCTTGATCTTAACAATAGGTGTAGAAGAATGTTTGATCTTGGATCTGCAATGCTACATCACAACACTAGCTCAATGACATGCATTATGCTTGATATGCTTTACATGAGGATGGATCTTGAATTTATGCATCAATTGATGAAGAATTCTACCCTTGAATGCCTTAAAAATGATCTTGAATGCTCTCTTGATGGCATTCTGAAGATTTGGAATGCTTATATCTTGAATGTTTGACTTGATGATATGAATGTATGATGAAATGATGATTTGAAAGCTTTTTTATATAGGAAATGCACTCAAATGACTGTTTATTAGATCCCCAAGGCCGACATAGAAGAAATTTGAACTTAAAACACAATTTTTCCTACTCAAACCTTGAGAATAGCTCAAATGGGACTCATTTTCCAAGCTAGGTGAATGAGTCTCACCTGGATGGGACTCGTTCGCTCATAGTGGCGAATGGGTCCCATAAGGGCTATTTTGCTAGCTAAAGTGTCAGAGAGTGAAAAATTTGAGTTTATATGTTGATCTTGTCAGGTTTTTGATTGAAATATGTCTTGGGATGTATAATATGGGGTCATAGGGGCCTTTTAATGATGATATAAAGGTCATAAATGCAATAGGGCCCAATATTCTATGTGAAAGCTTAAATAATACACTTTAGAACACTAAATTAAGGTGAAATTGGGTCTATCTAGCTTTGAAGGGCCCTAAACTTAATGTGAATGTGTAAAACACATTACAACACTAGATTAGGTCCACTTTAGTTTACAAGCCTCCTTAATTTAATGTGAAGGTGCAAATAAACACACTTTACAATATTAAATTAAGGCAGAGTTATGTTTATTTAGCTTAAAAAGGGCCCAAGACCTAATTTGGATATATACTTTACACTTTACAACACTAGACCAAGGTGACATTAAGTCCAATTTACCATTAATTATTCCCAAATAAATCAAGGAAAAGGTAAATTTTTTCATTTTTCTAAGTACATATCCACTCCCCTTATGCTTTGTGCAATATTGGGTGAAGAGAAATACTCAAGTATACTTTCATGCTTTGTGTAAACCTTAAGAGAGGACTTACTATGAGATACATCCTACAATAGAAAACGCATAGGGAATTTATTGCAAGCATGTTAGCTAATGAGCTTTCAATAAAGGATGTAAAGTCATGAGAAATTAGCATCAATCTGTGGCATCCAAAACATACTACACCTAATCCCATGCCTTAAGTGGAATGAGAATGGTTGAAGAGGATTAAGTGGCCAAATAAATGAATATGTGTCATGGTGTTCTCAATTTATTATCATTAAGAACCTTGTTTAAGTAGTGGCCATATTTTTCCTTCCAAAGAGTTCTTTGAAGTAGTGCATTGGAATTTATTTCCAAGAAGTTAATTTCCATGTCTGATTTTGGTTAAAGTGTAGAGATAAAGAGTTCTTTCTTAGCATACCTCTACACTTTTCCCTCAAATTGCATGTGAAATCATCTCTTCTACTACGAAGGGCATGAGGAAAGCATACTAAGAAGAATGTACCCACTTGAGCTAGGAATGTTATTGCTTATGAGTTAGTTTGACACACTTTTTGGTTCCAAAACATCTTAAACACACATCAACAAGTTTATCAAATTTCAAACCCTTTGGATCAAGTATGGATACCTTTTGAAAAGTCCTAATATTATTGCTTTTCCCTAAGGATTTTATCCTTAGAGGCTTGTGAATATTTGGGCTTATATCTAAATCTACACTTTCCAGATTTAACATAGGGAAGTATGGCCTTAGCTAAATGATTTTTGCATAATGGAGTTTGTGAAATGAAGGTTTCCTTGGCATAGAAATTTTAGTTTGAACATTAATTAAGACTTTCTTGATGTGGTAATGAAACAATCTCACATAAGAAAAGATTAAAAATCAAATGAACACCCCACATTGATGTATGTTGAAAACATTGAATCCCTAAACATAATCAACATTGGGACAAGGAAAGTATTACAAAACATTGAGTCTAGGTTTCATTTTACCTGAACAATAGGAAAATGAGATCTTTATAACCTAGGTGATAGAACACCACTATTCTCCTATTATCATTCAATAATGTCCTAGGAACCCTAGTTGGATTGACTATCAACCTCACAAGGTGAGTCAATTCTCATCAAGTAGGACCTAGGAGATGGTTCTTTTAGGTTTTGAAGGGTTCACCACCAAGCAAAAGATTAGAAGAAAAAAAGAACATTCAACTCACAAAATCAAGCAATGCAAGCCAAACAAGGAGATCAAGTGATAAAATTAAACCACAAGTTAAGGGGTATGTATCTAGGAAGTCTAGAAATGTGATGAGGCTTCTAGAAATAAAAAAAATCTTTCAAAATATGTTGGGGAGCGCTAAGATTCCCTTACTATTGTCTTAGTCCCGCTACTGATTTTTGGGGGAGATGTGGAATCTTCGGATGTCAAAAAAAATCTGAAATAATCTCTACAAAATACCCCTGGGAGGACTAAGATTCCCTTACTATTGTCTTAGTCCCATTTGGAATTTCTCAAATCTCTGAATGTGGTCCTGGGCTCCAAGGTTTGCACTTTCCTCTTCTCAGATCCGAGGTCCTGAATCTTCCAGATCTGGTCTGTAGGTGAGTTTCCATGAAGATGACAACTTTGCAATGTAACTTTGTAACATTGAAAACTTTGCACTCCAAATGATCTTCAAGTATTCAACCTATATCTACAAACAAAAACACACAAGAGTGGAAAAAGTTGTTGATTTTTAGTAAATGGAGGTTTTCCTTGGTCAAAACCCTTGTTGGTAATTAAATCAAATGATGAAATGAGTGAAATGAAGCATGAAATATAAAATATGTAAATGATATCACCTTGAATGATGTCTTGTGAAGAAAATTTGTAATCTACCATGTAGTCGCCATGAAGAATGTAGATCTTGGATCCTTGTATTTGATGTGAACAATGGTTGTAAATAGATCTTCAATGCTACATCCACAATCTTGTTTCAACAACATGAATGGATGCACTAAACCCTTGATATAATTCTTAAATATTGATGATGGCTCCAAATGCTTGATGAACTACTCTTGAATGCTCTTGTGAACTCAATTTTGGTAGAATAGATACTCTCACAACTTTCTTAGATGAAAATGAGTGAAGTAACCTTGTATTTATACTTATTTATGCTTAATATCCTGAAATTACACCACACCAAGCTAACGTATGAATTTATTAAATAAAGGAGGCTAAATACTACCAATATTTGAAATTTATTCTCAAAAATAAGCCAAGGAGGACTAAGATTCCTTAGGTGGCATCTTAGTCCCAAGGCTAAAAACTTGGGGCACAAACTCCAAAAAGGGGCCCATTTAAGGTACACTTGAAGTCTAGGTCCCAAGACCTTTGGGTGACAAAGACGCCCTAGATGGAATTTTAGTCCCAACCAAAAAAATAGGGACACTTAGATAGAATCATCAAATTATCATTTATGCTTTGGAGAATGTCAGGATTAGCTAGAAAAGGATATAATTCATAGGGCTTTTAGATGCAAAATGGGACCAATTAAGCCATAAATAAAGCATAAATAAAGCAAGGAGGGCCCAAAAAAGTGTGAATGCAAGGGTATGCATTTTAATACACTACATTTAGCCCCCACCTTAGTGTGAGGATGAAATTGCTTCAAACACACACTTAACTAGCCAACCACAGATTCAAGAGGGGTTCAAATGTACAAATGCTAGTAATATAGGATGACAGTTAATCAAGAGGGATGATGAAGCCCCCAAGGTCGAGATCCTATGGAAAACCAACATAGGAACAAAAGAAAATGCTTGCAAATGATATATGAAACCATAACCAAATTACAAACATACACCATCAAAGATGAAAAAAGGAAAAAGAAAAAGGAAAAATGCAACAGATCAAACTTTGACTGGCCATCCAACGTGGTGGACTGGGTCTAGGCTATTTGTCCAAAAAGGTTTACAAGTGGAACAAATTGTCCACTATGCAAACAAAATGCATTCTCACAAGTGCTAGTGAAGCTAGTTGTCCACTAGGTGAGCCCTAGGAAGTCCATATCAATGTCATATTCCCATGACTATGATAAGGACAAAAGAAAATGCATGCTCACAAGGGCTAGTGAAGCTAGTTGCTCACTAGGTGAGCCCCACAGGACCATATCAAATCCATACCTCCATGACTTTAATAAGGTAAAAAAATGCATGCTCACAAGGGCTAGTGAAGCTAGTTGTTCACTAGGTGAGCCCCAGGGGGTCCATATCAAAGCCATACCTCCATGACTTTAATAAGGAAAAAAGGAAAAAAATGCAACAAAAAAGAGGGATGTTCAAAGGGATTTTGCTTAGTTCATGTGAGGTATTAATCTTAGGGGACATCGTTCTTAACATCTTCAAAAGAGGATAAATACAAGGTCTCATCCTAGGGAACGTCATACCTAATGCTTCCAAGAGAGGACAAGCAGATAAGGTCTCATCTTGTTTCCAAGAGAGGAAAAGTGCAAGGTCTCATCCTGGGGAGCATTGTATCTAATGTTTCCAAGAGAGGAAAAGGAAATATCGTGCTCTCAGAGGAAGTCCAACCCGAAGACACCACCAAGAGGAAAGATGCATCACATAAAGAAAGAAAATAACATCAAGGAACATGAAAAAGAAAAATTAAAATGAAATCATGCTAAAATAATTCCAATGTATGCCCCCACTTTAAAGAAATTGCTAACACCATGCTGTGAGCAATTACTTTAAAGTAGAAGAACTTATTAAGAATTCCCTATGCCAAGTCATATGTTTCCGATAAGATATATCATGAATAAGGGAATTCCCCCAAAAGATAGTATTTCACATGCGAACCAACTTAAGGCATGTCGTCCACATCCCAAGCTTGCTCTTATATGTAAATGAAAGGTAGTCAACTAGCCAAAAGAGACAATGACAAGTGAAATACGAGGACAAGGCTAGCTAACCCCTTGTCCCCACTGAGTGTGGGGCAAGAGTGAGCCAAATAGGATGAAAATGAGTATTAGTTAGAGGAATTAGGTGCTTCAACACAAGGAAGAGCACCACACTTCTTGAGATGTTCAATTTTGTTACTTAAAGCCTTACATTCATTAGTAGCATTTCCATGGACTCTATGATATGCATAGAATCAACTCTTGTAATATAATTTATTTCATGTTTTTGTAGGGAGAGAGATAAGATAATCTTGGAGGAGTCTCTTCAATATACTCTCTTGGTAAAAAGTGGAGGATGTTTCTTTATTTTGCGACAAAGATATCTCTTGCTTAGCACAAGGTGTCATACCTTCACAAGACTCTTTAGATTGCAAGATTTTTTTCTCTCCTTTATAGGAGAGTTTAAAATTTAATGAATTTGAATCATTAGTGTTTTGTGTGATGACATTTACATTAGGCAAGGATTTATTTGTTTGTTTTGTTTCTCACAAAGGATAACAATCAAAACTACTGGTGTCTATTAGTTTAGGATGCACCACTATTAAAGTTAGCGTAGAAGGATGTTTTGTGATAGTGTTGAGATTAAGTGAAGGCTTGTTTGTTTCTTTTGAGGGACAATGACCACGACCACTAGTTATTTCTTGTGTGTGAGGCTCTATAGGGACATTGACGCCTTGTTCTCTAGAACCACATCCTTTTCCATTGTATTTGAGTTGTTTCATCAATTCATAACCTTTTCCATAAAGATTCTTCATTTATTTTTTATTTGGTGGTTGCTCATAATTAAGTTCATCAAAGTTTGTTGTGTAATTTTCTTTTTCTAAAGTGGTTGGGGTGGATGCTTTCAAAGGGTCTTCCAAATTTTGTGTTGACATTACCGCTTTTTATTTTCCCTTGTCTGAATCTTTGTTTATGATCTTGTATTCTCCCATGAATGTTGGTTTGAAATTCAATGATCCCAAATCATCTAGTGATATCATTGTGAAGGGTTTAGGACATTTATCTTTTTGTTATTCTTGCATGGGTTCTACTTGTCTAGTTGGTGTCAATGTTTTTAAAGGGTTCCCTTTACCTTTCTCAATGTTCAAATAACTTTATGGTTTAGGATTGACTTCAATTGTATATAATTTTTTTGTTGTAGAAATAATTCATGATATGATGAAGGGTAGAGGGCACATCATATATATCATGAATCCATGGTCTACCTAAAAGGAGATTGTATGAAAGATCATCAGGCATAACATGGATCAGGGTTTGTAGTTGTCGCGTAGAAAATTGGACGCTCTTGGAAAAAGAGATAATTTCACACTTAATTTGGACCTAATTTTGAGTACCCTTGCAATAATCATTCTTCAAAATAACATTTATAGGCCCCTAAAAGCCATTATTTTTTATCTGGAGGCCCATTTCATTTAAAAATCATATAAATCCTAACAAATAATACTTAATTCATTCATATCTCAAAAACCCACCTATAAAAACCACAAGTGGGGCCCATTCACCACCTTGGGTGAATGAGTCCCCTCTGGTGGGACCCATTCTCCAAGGGTGGCGAATGAGGCCCTTTTGGGGAAAATTTCAATTTTGAGTGAGAATTTCACTAGCTTAATTCAATTTTTCATTGGATGTCAGCCTCTTAGGTCTAAATAACAAGAAAATTAGGTATTGGTGCCTATAAATACACATTTTTAGGTCATATTTTACAATCATTAGTCATTTTTACAAAATAAATTCAAAATTCAAGTGTTGAGAATCTTCCACAAGATGTTTCCTTAGCATTTCTACAAAAAAGTTGAAGCTTTTGGACAACAAGATAGGGTTTTTGCAAGTCTTCAAGCTCACTTCTCATTCAAGATCCAACATTGCAAAGAGTTGAACATGGATTACTATGGAGAATCATGGAGAAATCTAGGTTGAGGAGATGTAACTAGCCATCAAATCACACCTTATGACTTGTTTTCGAAGTGATTCCATGTTCCATTTTCTCTTTATTTTTAGATTTAAGCTTTGCATGTCATTTAAATTCATTTGAAATGTTGTAGGGTTTCTTGGATTGAAGTCTTACATCATTCAAATCACATTTACTTGTCTTATTCTAGCACACTAGAATATGGTTTTTCCTTGCTTTAGATTTTCCTAGTCATAAACACACTTAAGGCTAGGGTTTTATGAAAATTTTATCTATTCAAGGTTTAACTACCAAATTAGTGGTTTGACCAAGGAAAAAACCCCATTAGAAAAAAAATTAAAGCTGTTTTGCAGGTGTTTTTCAAAGGTTCAGATCTGGGTTTCCATCAAGAAGTGTTGTACAGGTGACAACGTACAAATTTGAAATTCAAATTTTTAGAAAATAGAAGAAAGGATAAATTCACCATGGATGGTGAATAAGTCCCACTAGAGGTTTCCATTAGAGCAGAGTGTAGATTCCAGTACCCTTTTGGTAGAAATGGGATTCTGGGTAGAAATCCTGGTCTGGGACTAATTCGCCCAAGGTGGGGAATGAGTCCTAGTCAGTCAAAAAGTTAACATTTCTAGTTTTTCAGAGCATTTTCTAGTCTCCATCAGGTTTACAGGTGCACATATTCAATCTTGTAGTTTTCTATTTAGTTCTATTTGCATTTTTTATTCATCTTCTTAGGTCTTTTGCAAACAACACTATGTTTTCAAGCACTTCATATTTCTTAGGTTTTGCATAAATAATTAATCCATTTTATTAGTTTTTTGCATGTAGATAATTGCATTTAGACATATTTCCATTGTACTTACATTAGTTTGAGTGAACCACCTATATTTTTTGTGGATTCTCTCTCTCATTGAGATGAAAAACCCTAATTGAGCAAGAGAGTCATAACACCCCTAAACCTAAAAAAATCTATGGTTCAGTAATGTAACTTTGTCAAGTTTAATAGGTAATGTGCTTACTAAAAAGTGGTCATTTTCTCACGTTATCAAAGCCATTAATAGATAAAGAGGTGGGTTGGATTTTGGATTTATCAACACCAAGCTTATCCAAAAGGTTCACACCACACACATTTAAGGCTGAGCCATTGCCAACAAGGGTTCATTTTATCCTTGTCATATTGTACTGAGCTACAATCATGAAAGCATCATTTTGTTTTTGCACATCCAAAGGAGGGAGTTTTCTTTGGTGGAAAATAATGTCAACATTTATTCCTTGAATCATGGCTGCTATGTCATTCGAGTTTGCACTAGAGGGAACCACAACTTGTTTTAAGGCTGCTTGAAGCATAGTGTGATAGTTAGGTGAATTCTGAATCAAGTCCTAGAGGGATATCTTTGTAGGAGTATTCTTAAGTTGTTCAACAAGATCATACTCCTTTCCACTTTATGAAGGAAAACGAGGGGCACTAGGCAATATTGGATTAGGCAATGGTAGGGATGTTGAAGGTGTTTATCTTGGTTGCAGATTGTTCTTAGTGTTGTATGTATGAGAAATGGTATTGTAACTCGATTGCTGCGAAACATTGTTCCTAGGTGGTTCGAGGATAAGCACAAGTTTGTTTTGAACTTGTTGTTTTTGAGAGGGTGGATAAATGATAATTCTAGGCTCGAGAGAGTACTCCAAGGGGTATCTAATGTGCATAACTTCAGAAGAATTATCATTATTTTCATGATCTCTTAGTGAAGAGGAGTCTAATGTTACTTTATCATCTTCATCTAAGGAATTACTATTTTCAATTTTCTCATTTTCTTCCACCGTTATATCTTCCCTAGTAGGAGAGTTTTTAGAACTATAATCCAAATGTTCATGACATTCAAGGATTGGCTCTTCTAAAATGACTTCATCACAAGTAGGGGATGATCAATGTTTGGATTTTCTTGTTCATTGATAGTGGGGATATTAGGAGAAGGCTCTATTTGATTTTCCTTTTTCTCTAAGGTCTCATTATCTTATGCATACTATAATCCCGAGTAGGAGAGCTTGTAAGATTTTCATCACATTTCATGGTTAGATTTTGTAAAGTAATTTCATCACAAGTAAGGGAGGCATCAAGAGAAGGAAAACTATGATTTTTATGCTTACCAAATAGATCTTTTCAAATGGTAGGAGCATTTGGGAAGGGAGGAATAAGATTATCATGACTCTCAATAGGTGCATCTTCTAACACCAACCTATCCTCTTCGCATCGAGGAGGGATATTAGGAGAAGGAAAATTTTGATTATCATGCCTATCTAGGATATCATCCTCTTTTGTTGAAACATTCTCGCAAGCAAGGGATGAATGGAGACTAGGTAAGGTGATGTTTATAAATGTTTCTATGATCTCATCTTCTTGTTTTCTAATGTCTTCTGAAGGGAGAGAAGGAGAGGGACAATCAAGACTCTCAGTTCTTGTATCTTCTTTCACCAAGATACCTTTGTCACTAAGAGGAGAGGTATCGGGAGAAGAACACGTATGATTGTTATTATTGTCTACACTATCATCCTCACCAATGGGCAATGTAATATTAAGGATTGTGTTAATGGTTTGATCCGCTTTCTCTAACATGTTCTCATAACTATGAAAGATAGTAGAAGGATGATTAACATGTTTCTTAATGACCTCATTGGTATAATCTAAATTGAACTCATAAGAGGGGGTGTTGTACTTATGCAATCCATTTTTAACCATATCAAAGCCACATCTCTTGAAAGAAAACTTGCTATTATGGAAAAGTAAAGAAAGTGCAATGCAATGACTTAAAGTGAAATGTTTAAATGCATTGTTTAGATTTGAAACAAGGTAATTTTATTATTAGACTATGCAAAAACCTAAAAGAAGAATTCAAATTTGGAATTGAGCATGGGTATGTGTAGGATCATCATGGAAAAAATAGGCCCTTAAGTGGCGATGAAATTCAAAAAAATCAGAGTTAGGAAACTTGACGTAAAAATTTGAATAAGTTATCTATATTATTTCAAAAATATGTAAGAATAGAATCTATAGAAAGTTGAATGTAGTTTCTAAACTACTAGGTTTATTTAAAAAAAAGAAAAAATGTATTTCGTGAAAATTTGAAATTTCAATGCAGTAGTACTTAAATTTCAGGGAAAAAATAAGTAGGTTTCTGTTTGACCACCCTAACCACAATAAAATGACAATATTTTTTTATAATATTTTAGATACAAGTAGAGGACTCATGTCCCAATGTGATGCATATTTTTTTTTCCAAGTAAATGATTAATTATGAATTTTTTATTACAACTTTTAAAAAATATAAACACTTGTATGTCTGACCACCTTAACTTGGTCAAAACTTCATGAAATTCATTTTTTTATAAAAATCCTATAGTATGCGAAGCATAGAATGTGACACATGTTTTGGATTCAAAAAATATGATACCGTTTGAAAGTTATAGATGTTTATCAATCAACCTATCAATCAATACTTTAGTCATAATTCAAATAGAAAATGAATAATAATTATTTATTAAATTCAAAGTAAAGCATAATTTATATTGGTGGAAAATTGAGAATCTCCTTTAAAAACCCTTTTCGTTTCATCAATTTTGGGTAAAAAAAAAGTTGTAAGCCACATACTCTACACATACCCATCATATCGCCACTTTTTGGTCCATCATGATCCTGCACATACGTGCAATGTATGACATGAAGAACTTTAAACTAGATTTAGTAAAATTCATGGAACAAAAATTCAACCCACTAAAACATATAACCAATGGTGGGGGGTCTAGAAAGTGGATCAGAAAGCACACAACTCATACAGGGTTCTGAGCTAGAAACCCTGAGAGGGACTAAGATGCTAGGAAGGGTGATTTTAATCCCAGTGGAGGTTTTTTTCAAAAAAATAGCAAATTATGAGTGTTAACAATGCTCCCAGATTGCCTATCTAGGGACTTGATGTTTGGAAATAGAAAATTGTGCAATTGAATGCAAGAAAAAGTAACTAGTGACAAGCAATTGAATGCAAAACTGAATGTAATTTTTTTAATTTGAATGTAATAATAATATTCCTAAATGCAATTAGGATGATGAACAATGCACTTTACAATTTTTAAATAATATAAAATGATGTAGGAAAGCAAAAATGCAACCTATATGCACTTTCACTAAATATGAGAAACTCTAGATGCAATTTTACTAATGCAAGATGTAATGCAAGAATGGATGCAACCTCTAGATCTAGGGTCTTAATGAACTCCAAATCATAAAATGAATGCTCAAGAATGTCGGGTTCACCAAAATGAACAATAGGAAAATGGGTGCTTTATAACCTAGGTCATAGAACACCAATATTCTCCTATTATCATTCAATAATGTCATAGGAATCCTTGTTGGATTGACTATCAACTTCACAAGGTGAGTCAATTCTCAACAAGGAGGACTTAGGACATGGTTCTTTTAGGGTTGGAAGTGTTCACCACCAAGAAAAATCTTGGAAAAGACAAATAAACATTCACCTCACAAAATAAAGCAATGCAAGCCAAATAAGAAGATCAAGTGATAAAATTAAGCCACAAAAACTTAGGGGGTATGTACCTACAAAGTTTGTAAATGTGATGAGGTTTTTGGAAATACAAAAATGCTATCAAAATATGTTGGAGAGGACTAATACACCCTTACTATTGTCCTAGTCCCACTGCTGATTTTTGAGGGAGATGCAGAATCTTCAGATGTCAGAACAAAATCTAAAAGAATCTTCGCAAAATACCCTTGGGAGGACTAAGAGACCCTTACTATTGTCTTAGTCCCATTTGGAATTTCTAAAATCTTTGAATGTGGTCCTAAGCTCCATGGTCTGCACTTGCCTCTTCTCAGCTCTGAGGTCCTGAATCTTCCACATGTAGTCTATAGGTGAGTTTCCATGAAAATGACAACTTTGCAATGCAACTTTGCAACTTTGACAACTTTACACTCCAAATGATATTCAAGTCTTCAACCTAGATCTGCAAACACAAACACACAAGAGATGAAAAACTTTATTGTTACCAAATGGGGGTTTTACTTGATGAGTAAAATGAAGCATGAAATATAAAATATGTAAATGATATCACCTTTGATAATGTGTTGTGAAGAAAATCTGCAATCTACCATGTAGAGGCTATGAAAAATTAGATCTTGGATCCTTAGATTTGATGTGAACAATGGTTGTAAATATATCTTATTTGCTACATCCACAATCTTGGCTCAACAACATGAATGGATGCACTAAAACCTTGATGTAATGCTTGAATCTTGATGATGGCTCCAAATTCTTGATTAAATGCTCTTGAATGCTCTTGTAAACTCAATTTTGCTAGAATAGATACTCTCACAACTTGCTTAGATGAAAATGAGTGAAGGAACCTTGTATTTATACTTATTTATACTTAATATCCCAAAATTACACCACACTAAGCTGACATATGAATTTATTAAATAAAGCCAAGCTAAATCCTACCAAGATTTGAAATTGAATCTCAAAAATAAGCCAAGGAGGACTAAGACACCCTAGGTGGCATCTTAGTCCCAAGGATAAAAACTTGGGGCACAGACTCCAAAAAGGGGCCCATTTAAGGTACACTTAAAATCTAGGTCCCAAGACCTTTGGGGGACAAAGACGCCCTAGGTGGCATTTTAGTCCTGACCAAAAAATTAGGGACACTAAGATAGAATCATCAAATTATCATTTATGCATTGGAGAATGTCGTGATTAGCCAAAAAAGGATATAATTCATAGGGCTTGTAGATGCAAAATAGGACCAATTAAGCCATAAATAAACATAAATAAAGTAAGGAGGGCCCAAACAAGTGTGAAAATCCAAGGGTATGCAATTTACTACAGTACATTACCAAAATCATTGAGTTCCATGGTCCAAATAATTGAGTTCTATTTTACCAAAATCATTGAGTTCTTAGGGTTTTGTCACTTTAGAGGTATAACATGTTTCTCACCATATTGGTCTTGCAAAATAAAGGACCCAAGTTTTAGGTTAATATTTTGGGTAAAAAATGTTTCATCCATTTCATCCATCTTCACACATTTTTCACATCAGCAAACAACTTTAGAAACTTTTGGACACACCAAAACTCTTTAGAATTAGACAAAACATCAAACCAATCCCCTAACTTAGATATGTTGTGTGTGAAATGGATCCTTTTCCATGCATTTAGTTGAGTTGGTTGCAAAATTTTGGACTAGTTTATCTTAAAGGTCACAAGTCTACCTTAAACATTTACATGTTCATTAACACCTTTTATCCAAAACATCGAAACATCAAATATTTTTGTCTAAAAGTACTGTCCAAAGGTATAGAAAGTTCATCCCCCATATCATTCACCCTTTTTATGATCCATTCACATCATTTGTGAAAAAAAACTTAGAGGGTCCCTTTTACCAAACTTTGAGTCATCTAGAGAGTTTCAACACTATAAATCTCAACATACCTCTCCCATAGGTGACCCACAATTTATGGTTACAACAAGATGAAAACACAAGAGAATCATGGCACAAGCCAAAACTAAATCCACCACAAGTGATCCAAACCCAAAATAATTTGATCCAAGGAGCCATTCTACACCCTCACAAAAACCCTAAAATCCATTGGGACCATATGACATAGAAGACATCACAAACAACCCACTTGAGCTTACTAAGGAAGAACTCCTTGAGTATAAAAAATATCATCAAACCTTATAAAAGGTGGATCAAAATTTTCTTGTACAAAACTTGACACATGGATTAACGCAATCTATGAATCAACCAACTGCATCCTGGGTGCCAAGTCAAACATTAACTCCTAGTATTGCAGCCGAGATCGCCACTAATTTTGGTCACACAGTCCCTTTGGGAGGAAACACACTTTTGGGTACTCAAAACACTAATCTTCCCAAAAACACAAGTTGGATACCAATATTCGGTGCCCCACCTCAATCTTCCACCACCATTCTTAAGCATCCTCTACACCCATATAAACCACTTGCATTCCATAACACCATGACAAACTTGACATTTCGAGTGAAACCATATTCATCCATCACCACAAGTACCCAACATTATGCAGGGTAATGTGAACCAAGTGCGTCAAGTGGGACAACAAGGGAAAGTTAATACCCCCACACAAGGTCAACCCTTAACAAGTGGCTCCAAAATCCCATTGACACATCAAAACAAGTGGTTTCCCAAACTACTCAAGTCAATCTACAAAGCACATCAGCCCCATATAGCATCAATCTAAATCAAGGCAACACATTGATCACAAACCCCATCAACCAAGGTAATGCCTTGGTCCCACATCAAACACAACAAGGGAACTTTCAACACATTGGTCAAGGGAACCCTTCTAATCAATTGATCCAAGGTCAGAATGTGCCATTGACATCACAATTCCAAATGGTGCCATAATCATTTTTACCATTGGTCCCCCAAATCATGCAAAATAAAATGTGGTCCAAAACCTACATTCTTCTATCCCAATCGACAATATTACAAGGAATGGTAGCACAAAATAACCCATAACTCACTCACACCATGATCAACCAAAACCCATCTCACGTATCCCAATAAAAAAACACTTCCAGTTGCAAGCACAATAAGATCAAGCTCAAGATTTGCAAAAAAATCAAGCCTATCAACAAGCCTTGCAACAAAAAAAAGCTCATGATCTATCTTTTCAACAAGTACAAGATGCCTACCAATAATCATTGCAATAACAAAAATCTCAACAACAAGCCTTAATCGTGTAACAACAACAATAGGCCCAACAAAAATCATTGCAACAAAAAAAAGCTCAAAAATAAGACTTAATTATGCAACAACAACAATAGGCCCAACAACAAGTGTTGCTCGCATACCAAAAATAACAAGCCCAACAACAAGCATTGATAGCACAACAATACACCCAACAACAACAAATTCTTATGCAACAACAGCAGGGCTTGTATTACAATCCCCAACAATACATCAAAAAACAACAAAACATTGTAAATCCAAATGTACAAGGAGAATATACACCTCCACCCCTACCACCATCACCAAGTTCACAATATCATAATCCACCCTACACACCATATAACACCCCATCATATCAAAATCCAACTTACACTTCATCCACCATTCAATAGTATAGCATATATGCTCCTCCACCAAATCCGCAAGACAATGTGTCATCGTAGCTCAAGGCATTCACACAACAGATCGAGGAAATTCAAATGGGAAAAAGGAAGAAGCCACATACACAAAAAACCTTGTGTCCATATCCATTCAATAGAAACATCCCAATAGTACCTTTCCCACCCTGTTTTGAGGTCCCCAAGTTTAATAAATACAAAGGGAGGGTAAATCTTGTGGATCACATCAAATAATTCCATGTCATGTGTATGGAGGTTTCCTATAATTATTCCTACTTGATGGACCTCTTCTCACATAGTTTGGTAGACCCAATAATTGATTGGTTTTCACAGTTGCCTCTAGGGATTAAAAACTTTCAAGAAATAATCAATAGGTTCATAGACCATTTCTCCTTCAATATTGACATGGATGTAAGCTTAGAAGAGTTGTACACTCTAAAGGAAAAAAAAGGTAAATCCTTTGAAAAATTCCTACAATGGTGGAGGCAATGAGCTAGTAAGAGAAAATGACCCATTCTTGAAGAACAAGTTGGAATCATCATTGCTAATGTCGACAAAGATTTATACTTTTAGTTAAAGATGCAATGTTTCATGTATTATGGCAAGCTTATCCATAGGTCCCTCAACATTGAGAGATCCCTAATTATACAAGGGAGAACACAAGTGTCTACAAACAACCACCCATCCACTAGTTCTAACGACAAGCCCTGCTTTTGGGCTAAGAACAAAAATGCTACTAGTGATGGCATCATTGATGCAAAGGTGGTCCTGATTGCTCCTAGGCAAGCCAAAAGCCATCTAATGAACACACAACAACCATCCACACCACCTCCAAACAATCAACCAACAATCAACGCTACAAACATTCAACATGGACCACAAAGAACAAACAGTGCTCCTAAGAAATAATTCACTCCCTTAGGGGAACCTATGGAGGATGTATTGAAGAAGATGATATAGTCTAACCTTATCACACTCCTAGATTTCTCAAACTATCAAGTGCCACAAGTCAAACCTCCTAGCTATAGAGACAATTATTTTTTGTGAATTTCACTGATACAAAGGTCATAAAATACAAAATTATTTTAGACTCATTTACATCTAATACAAGTTCTTATTAATAAGGAGACATTAATGTCAAGAAAAAATCTAGGAGTGAAAATCTAAAAAATTACAAAAACCCTATGCCTAATCATGGAAAAATAAAGATTCAGGGAAGGCATCAACTTCAAACAATGTGAACCATACCCATGATACCACGGTGGGACATATTTGTGTTATTAATTCATCAAAATATGGGGAATCAGAAATTATCAAGATACTATTTTAAAACAAAGTCTAAACCCATTAGCAGTGTCTAGAAATATTTCATACCATTTATGTATTAGATTATGATATCTCTCCCACATATGACTTCATGATTGGGCATGTTGAACAAGTTCCAAGTGAGCAAGAAATGTCCCTTATTACACCCATACCCACAAAATGTTGCGAAGAGTCTTTTACCGATGATATATCATCCAACTAAGGATCATGTCAAGAGGAGGCCCTTGAGGATAACGAAAGTTACTTTGAATCAAGTCAAGATCAACAACCACTATCCCTAGAGTTTCACCAAGAGCCAAGGGAAATATTCCAGACCATTTTAAACTCCAAAGATGTCTTGAATATCACCCTTGATATTTTTTTTTTCAGATGGACATAGAAATTCTTCATCTAAAAAAAGAATCTACCACTCTTGAAATTCCCACACAAGAGCAAGCAGTGGTCAAGATTCTTGATTCTTACAGTGATTGTGCATTATCAATATCATCTGAATTAGCACCAACATCTTTTGAAGTAGTATCAACAAATAATGATGTTATCTAGAATCAAGGAAAATAATTCATATTCCTGAATAGTAGGAACCCATAGCAATATCATGTGTTCATGACAAGTCATATTCAGTGGCTATGGATCTAAGGATACATTATCAAGGCAAAGGATTAGGTATTTTCAATACTTTCACCATGCTAGGGGAAATCTTGTCTAATGTAAACATCAACATATGGGGCACAAAGGATCCTTATGGTGAAAATATTGTCAACACTACAACTAGTTGTATCATGAACCATCATCCACCCATCATCTCATACACAAATTAAGACCAATGTAAGAAGAAAGATTCCTATCAAAGAAAGGAGGATATCATCAAATAAAATGAATCTGTAAGGAAGAAAGGAAAAAAGAAATACAAATGGATACCAAAGGATACCAAAGAAAATCATCCCAATCATACTCCATCAATCAAAGAAACCATGGGGAAAAATCCAAAATGGGAATGTATCCATCAAAAGAGTCCTTAAATAAAAAAGTAGTCTTCTCAAGCAAGGAGTGAAGTATATTTAGTGGTTGATCCTAAATCCATGAAAACCTCCATTCACACCCATCATTTCTCATCTTACCAAGTTTGGAGAGTCAAATGCTCCAAACCATTGACAAATCCATCTCATATTCCTTCATGCATGGCACCGTACACTCCATTCATGATATCCAATTCTCACATTGACCATGTGTTGGTAGTTAATCTTCATCATAATCATTTTGAAGGCACTCTCACAATGGGTGCACATAGATAAGGTTATTTCCAATATCCACAAGAAAAATAAAATTTCTTCAAAGTTGCATTCAAGTGCTCGTGTATTAGCAAAGAAACTTCTTCAAGTAGGATATCATTGGCACATTATGACAATGGCCTCTACATCATTACCAATAGGTGGTTCAACATGAGGGTAAATTTTCCAAAAAATTGAAAAACAAAAAAAATTCAAGAAAAAAGTAAACATAAAAAATTATCCTGAAGTGAAAACCAGTTCAGTGGCACTTTGGGAATGTACTATGATGAAAACCTAGAAAAAAAACATCCTAAGTAGAATCAAGTGTCTATATGATCCTTCTTAGATAGAAGCATATTATCCTTGTCATGATAAATCCAATGTTACCTCTATCCATCCAATCTAGATTTATCTAGATATTCTCATTTATCTTGATCTTGACAAAGATTCAACATATACTTCAACTCTACTCATGGTAAAATTTTGATAGGCTCTTTACCATTTTATCTCATGAAGTCCCATAGCCCATATCTAGCATGATAAAACTTTGTTGAACTCTTCACATATACATTATCTATCTTGGTTTGTTCATTGCACTAGTATGGAACATTGCTAGATAGCACGGGGGCAGGTTATTACACTCTTGCTCTCGAATAAATCTTTATCCATGCCTTATATCTCAAAACGGGACATTGACATTGTGATCTAGGTATCATTTACCTCAAAATCTCTCACAAATCCTAAAAAAATTTGAAAATATCATGAAAATCCAAAAACACTTGCAAAATCATGAAAATCCCAAAAAATTCATAAAATCTCATAAAAAATCCAAAAACACTTGTAAAATTAAAAAAATACAAAAGCATCAAACTCCTATATAGATAAAATTTGAAAACATTTGAAAAGTCCAAAACATCAAAAACACATCAAAATCCCAAAAAATAGGTCAAAAAGTCAAAACATCAAAAAACCAAAAACATTACCTTGTCAAACTACATTGTCTCAGAGCTTGAATGTAGGTAAGGCCATCACTGATGTGCCCTCGAGACACCCTAGGCCAGTCTGTCATAATAAACTGGCAATCCAACAAGTCTTCATTTCTCATCATTAATAATTCAAAGTTAGATGAGCTATGTGGTCTCTACATGTATAAAATAGGAAAAGATCATCTTTGATAATCCCTTGACGCCCCTAGCATAGTATTTTAGGTTAGGTTCTTAGTCAAAACTCAAAAAGCTGATTTTTTTTTGAAAACCTAGAAAAACAAAAAAACTAAAAACCCTAAAACATTTGAAAACTTAGAAAAACACAAAAATAGTTGAAAATTGAAAACATCAAAAACATTGGAAAACCTTTGAAAACCTTAAACAACCTCAAATAATCAAAAAACAAAACATCCACATAAAATTTCATAAAGACTAGAAAACAACCTCAAAACATTTTCAAAATGTCAAAAACATTGAAATATTTTAGAAAATCCAAAACTATCCATTCCATTTCGTTTACACTTGCAATAAACCTTCATCTATAACAAATAATTTGTCATATTCAAACTTTGGTAAAACAAGTAGAAAGCATCACAAGATGTGAAGTGAGAACCTAAATGTCAAAATCTAAAGTCTAGATCGTAGGTAAATGAGTTAGTGGTGTAACTTGTATCAATGACTTATCACACACTTAGTCTTAGTTAAAACATATGATAAACATTCCCTAGGATGCATTCTTCTGACAATGGGCATGAACATTAGACATCACCTTAGCTATTTTATGTTGGCAAGAGATATAGATAACATTTAATGTTTTTGTTGATCTTTTCTTATGATTTATCTTATTGACCCATTCTGAGGACCTCTCGATGGTGTCTCAATTATTTAGAGAGAAAGAATGGGGCATCGATCATTATCTTTCATTTGTTGTGCTTTTTGGGTACTCTTGTAAAATAATCTTTACATATACTTGCTTAGTTGTGTGTTAGGAGGTCATTTGGAGTAGATTGTTGACTATTGTGTATGCTTTGGTCCAAGATATTCTAAACTTCTAAACTACATTCTAATGAGGTTTCTGTATGTCAAGGTGTGAACAAGAACTATCCTATCTATTTGCTGAGTCAAAGTACCAGATAAAATTCCATCCTAGATATCAATACCATGATGCATCATGTCTATGTGTTATATCAAAAATAAGGAATGACGGAGAGTCCCAATCCTAGAAATGAGCAAGTCATCACTCTCATCACCATATTCTAATAAAGTCTCAAAGAATCATAGGCTTGTTGGACTTTTTAATCAATCCCAAAATCAATGGTTAATCCATCTCATTCTTCCATCCATCTTATTCTTCATATTCTTCTATCTTTACTAACATTTCTATCTGGACAAGTGTTGAATATGTGTAATATATCAAAATATACATGAGGCTACCCATGGCCAATGATTGTCTATACATCATAAAATTTATCTACATCAAATATTTGAGCTTTCTAGTCCTCTTTGAGCTAAAATAATCTTGTAGCTTTGTTGCAACATCAACCCAAAACTCAAAATTTCCACCTGATCTCTCAAGGGGTTAGGGTACCAGCTTAATTCCTTCCATTGGTGAAATAATGGGGCATCCAAAAATCAAGTTTTTTTTTTTAAAATATCTAAGTAGCAACACTAATATGAAAAGCCTCATTCTTTGAACCAACATAACAAGTACCTCATTTCAAAGAGGGGAAAATGTACACACTTAAAAATGTCTTGAATGATACTACACACTTGAATCCAATATACTAAAATCATTTCGTCTATAAACTCATCCTCTTTTTTCCTGTTTGATTAAATAAGCCTAGCTATTTAACTAAATGCATCATTTTCATCTATTGATCTAATTAATATAATTAGGTTAATTCCTACCCTTTCAATCTCACATTTCATCTAGTTTAATTGAGTAATACAAATTATTTAATTTAAAATCTTTCCTTTATATCCTCTCATTTAATTAAATAATCTAAATCATTTAATTTAATGTCACAACCCCTTTTCATTAAATAAGTTAATTATTTAATGGATGTCCTATTATTCCTCATATTCCACATTAAAATTTTGTTTTAATTACTAAATTGGTAATTTCCCCACCCATCCACATGGATAGGGAATATTCCAAAGGAATATTCTCCTATTTGGCTCCAAAAATGGAATGATCATTTTCAAACAAACTTTGTAACAAAATTTCAAAGTTGTTACAAAGTGTGTTTCTTTGAATCATTATGAGCCCTTGATGCTTTCTTTGATCCATGTGATCTTTGATTCTCATCCATTGATGAGAATCCTTGATCCGTATTTCACCCTTGCTTCCATATTGACCATTGATTGACCAAATTGATCTCAACCCTTGATTCTTCATTTGGTCTCCTATAAATACTTCACCACTTGGAGAGAAATGGATCCATATTTTGATAGCTAAGTTTTGCTATTTAAATTCATACTCACTTGCATCCATATTTAGCATATTGTTAAGCATTTTAGATAATTTTAGCTTAAGCATACATTAATGGAATCCATGTTAGCTTATTTTACATTCATTTTAGCATATTTTACATCCATGGCTTGCATCTTTGAACTTTGTTTCCATTTATTGTAGCTTGCATCTATTATCAGTAAAGCATCTTAGCATTTAGAACTCATCTTTATCATGTTAAACTAGTTTTATACCATGTTTTGTTCATATCTCATCCGTTTCATTGGTTTTCTTCAATAAAATTGACTGAAACAATATCATATTATCCAAGGGATTGGGAAAGGGTTGCCATTCCCCATCAATGTGACACCACTCCCCCAATTGGATAAGATTTGAGGTCTTGGAATAGGGTTTAGTTAAGTTTTTGTGTTTATATCATGTTAGTTTAATGGCTTCCTAGTTTTGATGATTTTGAATATCTCATTGGGATCATGGCTTAGGGGATTAAATAGGATTTAAATTCATTTGGATCTAGCATATTTAGTTCATAATATGACTATGGTCACACACCTCGATAGTGGAGCCAACCACTCTCACACCACAAGTTGTTTGCAATGCTTGAGGGCTTCGTCAGACTACACCAGTATGACACATGGCCATGAAGGACATGAACAAACAACTGAGGATACCACATGTCACCATCAAACTTTACAACTTGTATTTATGCCCGTGGGCATGAAAGTGATTGTGCAACTTTGACAAGTGCAGGCTTAACCAACAAGGGATTGTGGGAAGAAACGGATGCCCACTGAAGGGATCGTATAGCTTCAAGGTAGGTATTTTTCAATTAAATACATCATCACATGACCTGCACACTTAAAATAATTGGAATATTATCTTAGTTCCCTTATATTGTGTATAATTCATTGTTGGCTATGTGCACTATGGAAAGTAAGTTACAAAGATCTATTTGATTAATTTGTAGTGCCCCATCAACTAGGTCACACACCACATTTTGTAGCATGTCCACTAATTTATTACCCTCTCTAAAGCAATGTGAGAGCTAGTATGAGTTCAAATCTTGTAAAATTTTGAAGCCTAGTGTTAGGATGACACTTAACATCTAGTTGACCATTTTTTTCTACTTACATGCATTGATTATGATCATAAAGTCCCCTTCAATCCATATACATTTGAGGCCTACTCATTTTACCAGTTTTAGCCCTACAAGTAATGTGTATGCCTCATCCTTATTATTTGTACCATCTAGTGATTTTAGAGCAATGACTCCAATAATCATACCTTCCTAGTTCCTTAGTACACAACCAGCTTTCGGTGCACCTGGGTTCCCTCAAGAGGCCCCATCAAAATTATGTTTTATCACATCCATTATTGGTGTAGTCCATAACAGACTTTTATGATTGGGCTTATTTTTTGGAAATCATTTTCCTAGATTTAGAGAATGCATCAACTCCCACTATGAAGATATTTTTGCATCCCAATTTGATTAGATTTTTCTTGAGGCATTTGATTTATACACACTAGAAATTATTGTGCCAACAAAAATTGTACTCCCTTCTTGGAGATAGGACAATTCCTTTCTTAATTTGGACCTATTTTGGTTGTTGTATCCATGACCCTTTAAATCATCATTAATAGGTCCCCGAAGACCCTTTATTTCAAATCTCAAGGCTTATTTCAACTAAAATCCTGACAAAATCAACAAAAGCATTAAATTTTCTAACAACCCATCATTAAACCACCACAAAAAACTAGGGTGGGACTCATATGGCACCTTGGGCGTATGAGTCAACCTATGTGGGACCCATATGCAACAAGTGGCGTATGAGTCTTGTGTAGCCTATTTTTAGGGTTTGAGTAGGAAATTCAAGTTTTTAATTCAAAATTTGGTTGTTGTTGGCTTTTGAGATCTGATAAATGGTAAATTAGGTATATTGCATATATAAACAAGCTTTTAATTCATTATTTTCAATCTAGAATAAGAAATTCAAGATCTAAGCATTCACAAGCACTCAAGCATTCTTTCACAAGAGAATTCAAGAGCAAGTAGCAAGCAAATTTTGTAAGGAAAGCTAGATGCGAAAGCAACTCTCCTAACGTCAAAACCTTAGGCAAGAATGCAGAGACACTTTTAAATTTTTCAATTACAGTCCAATTAAGATGCGTATGAAAGAGATAATAGAAGCAAAGAATTAGACATACACATATGAACACTAGATTTACATGGGAAAACCCTTACAGGAGAAAAGCCAACCACACCAAGAGAAGTCACTTTGTATTACAGTAATAAAGATTACATACATAGATCTGACTTATCTTTTTGATGTCAATTTACAGCAGCATTCACTATGATCAACCTCGTGCAAAACTTTCACATTACAATTTTCTCATAATCGAATTCATCCACTGATCATACAAATACACCATCAATCTGTCAAACCATCGAACCCATGACAATCTGCAATCACTGAGTATATCCATGTCACCTCTATCTGTCGAGCTTCCTCTCAGTAACGGCCACAACAGTCCAACTGCTAGCGGTTCCCATTCGGCTCCTCTAATTGGCCATTGACTCACCATGTAGGATGGTCTTCTCTCGGTCAAAGTGATCAACCTGTGTTGGCATGTTGGTGAGACACTAACTGTGTCACCCCGATGCTAAAAGACTTAACCATCGATGTCACCAAGAGTCATCCTTATCGCCAGGATGTTACATCAAGTCCAGACAGCTATCGCTCAGACTTTGCCATGTCGCCAAGACCTCATACTAACAATCATCACATGTATCACTATCACCAA
Source organism: Sequoia sempervirens (assembly GCA_007258455.2). Classification (NCBI taxonomy): domain Eukaryota; kingdom Viridiplantae; phylum Streptophyta; class Pinopsida; order Cupressales; family Cupressaceae; genus Sequoia; species Sequoia sempervirens. The sequence continues at coordinate 120,249,693 of VDFB02193867.1, forward strand.
GACTTATCACTATTGGTGAAACATCATACTGAAGCTTCAAAGTCACATAGACATGAGTATTCCATTTCAGTGAGACAATCATCTTTCACCAAGACATCACACCGATGTTCACTAAGTATGCAAAGTGTTCAATAGTCAGCAAGACTATGTTCCATCGCTAAGAGTTCTTAGCGAACCCTTAGTGTTACCCTGATTCCTCCAAGATAAAGTTGTCGGCGAGACATCCATATCGGTAAGACATCTTACCAAACATCCAAGACTCTCCCCAAAGACTTCAACAGAAAATGCTGTCGGCGAGTCATCATTCGTCGCTAAGACTTCATAGCGATCCCTTTCGTTACTCTGATGACCAAATGTTTAACACCCTTGTCGATGAGACATACAATCTCGATAAGGCTTCATATCGAGATAAGCCTTTCGGCCAAAGGGTCTCCCCGACACCACTTGTCGCCCAGAGTCTCCTCGATACATGATAGGAATGGCCGATCAGCTAGAGATCTCCACTCATCATAGGGTTACAATGATTGTGACAAGTCACAGGGCTAGGTCCACTCGAAAAGATGGAAACAAGGTCTCAACGACTAGAGCTGTTCAACAAGGTTTCAACTACTAGTTAGCCAGACACAAAGCATGTCACACTGACTTGTCTCTCTTAGAGGTTTCGGCCTGTGGGATTGAGGCCTATATTTCCAACAATCTCCCACTTGACAAAGATCACACAGGCACCTCCAAAGCACAACAAAACTACTAAAAATCATGGGCACTAAGGCCCATTGAACTGGCACACCACCTAAAATTGTTTATGCTCACTGGCTTCATCAATGCATCTACAACATTCTCCAGAGTATCAACTTTTTCCAAATTGACCTTTCTATCCTCCACCATATCTCGTACAAAGTGGTACTATAGATCTATATGTTTCATCCTGGAATGGAAAAAAGGATTCTTTTCCAGACAAATTGCACTTTGACTATCACAAAAATAGTTATTTTCCCTACACCAAAACCAATGTTAGAACACAAACGTTTTAACCAAACTACTTCTTTACAAGCATGTGTAGCTGCCATGTATTCAACCTCTATAGTGGACAAAGTGACTATAGTCTGCCGCTTACTCATCCAACTCACTGCACCACCATTCAACATGAAAGTATATCCACTAGTGGACCTCCTACTGTCAATGTCCCCCACCCAATCAAAATCCACATAGCCTCAAATACTAAGAGTCCTCTATGATTCAACCAAGTTCCCATGGTAACACAAAGAAAACTCTAAAGTTCCCTTCAAATATCTGAAAACTCTTTTCACAACATCCCAATGTGTCCTTCCAAGGTTAGCCGTAAACTGACTAAGAACTCCCACTGCTTGGGCAATGTCTGGCCTTGTACAGACCATTGCATACAGAAGACTGCCAACCACAATAGCATAGGGTACACTGGTCATGTCCTCCATCTCAGTAGGAGATTTTGGATAGTCTTCAATAGATAGCTTCGTTCCCTACAAGACTGGAACAACTAGCTACTTGCAATCATTCATGCAAAATCTCTCTAGAACAGTCTTGATATACTTACTCTAACTGAGCCAAAGTTTTCTACTATTCCTATCCCTGGTTATCTCCATCCCCAGAATATACCTTACTGCACCAAGATCTTTCATTACGAACTTAGCAGACAACTGATACTTAAGATCAGAAATCATCAACTTACTATTGCCTATGAACAACATATCATCAACATAGATGGCAATAATAAGAACTTGATCACTTTCAACTTTGTAATATACACAATGATCAGATTTTGATCTTACAAATCCCAAAGACAATAAAAAAGTATCAAATTTTTGGTACCACATTCTAGGTGACTGCTTTAACCCATACAAAGAATTTTTTAACTTGCAAACCAATTTCTCTTTACCTTTCTCCACAAAGTGCTCAGGCTGGGACATGTAAATCTCTTCTTCAAGATCACCATGAAGAAATGTTGTCTTCACATGCAACTATTTGACCTCTAAGTCATATGCTACTGCAAGTGACAAAAGAAATCTGATAGATGTCAGCTTAGCTATAGGAGAAAAAATTTCCCCATAATCAATTCCCTCTACCTAGGAATAACCCTTCACAACCAACCTCACCTTATATTTTTCCACACTGCCATCTAGACCAGTTTTATTTTTAAATACCCATTTGAAGCCAATAGCTTTTCTACCTTTAGGCAAGGGCACAAAACTCTAAGTGTCATTCTTTTCTAATGATGCCATTTCTTCATTCATGGATTCCAACCAAGAGTTTGAATCAGACATTCTAAATGCCTCTTTCATAGTCCTAGGCTCATCAGTACTAGAAATTAAAGCATAGGAACAAGTAGAATCTATCAAAGAAAACCCATACCTATCAGGTTGATTTCTTTCATGAGTTGACCTCCTCACTTGCTGAGGCTGAGGTTTGTCTTCTTCTTCAGAACTTTTAGAACTACTTGAGCTCTCCTCAATTTCAGGTACATCTTGAATTTTCAATTCTTCTTTCTCTAGTGTAGGAGTAATTTCAACTACATCCTTATTGTTTTCTGACTTTGTCTTTGACTGCAGATCCAAGGTAGAAGGCTTCAACACATGAAAGATTACACTTCTACTATACAAAACCTTCTTTGTATCAAGATTCCAAAGCTTGTATCCTTTTATGCCAGCACTATAGCTGATAAAAATACATTTGATAGCCTTGTTCTCCAATTTAGATATTTTCTCATACAACACATGAGCATATGCATCACAGCCAAAAACATGAATATGTCTTAAAGCGGGCTTCTTACTAGAACATACTTCCAAAGGTGTTTTAACAACAAGAGTAGAATTTGGAGAACGATTTATCAGGTAACATGCTGTAGCAACTGCCTCAACCCAGAACTTCTCCTCCAAGCCGAAACTACTCAGCATACTTCATGCTCTCTCCATCACTATCCTATTGAACCTTTCTGCAACTCCATTTTGCTGTGGAGTATAATGTGTAGTCTTATGTCTTTTAATCCCATGGTCTTTACAATACCTCTCGAAATCATCAGAACAAAATTCATCGCCATTATTAGTTCTTAAAATTTTTATTTTTCTTCCAGTCTAATTTTCTGAGGTTCTTAAATTCCTTAAACTAACTGAATACTTCTGATTTACTTTTCAAAAAATAAACAAATGTTCTTCTCGAATAATCATCAATAAACGATACATAGTACCTTGACTTAGACAAAGAAGGGACATTCACTGGACCAAATACATCAGAATGAATATAATCTAGAAAACCAGAAGATTTATGAGGACTTGAATAAAATGAAACATGGTGTTGTTTTCCATATATATAGTGTTCACAGAATTCAAATTCAAGGTGACAATCTTTAAGCCCCTCAACTAGGTTTTTATTCTTCAAGGTTTTTAAACCTTTCTCTCCAATGTGGCCTAGCCTATGATGCTAGAGCATAGTCTTTTCTACTAGGATTTTAACTTCCATAGAGTTTACATAATTAGGAACATTTCCCTCTTTTCCTCCGTGAGTAGCTTTATATGACTTTACAGAGACACTATTGCATTGAACAACATGTGCATCCAACTCATACAAGGTACCAATACGAACACCCCTCGCTAGCACCATTGAGCCTCTATTCATCTTTTAACCATTTCCAGAGAACGTGACTTGCACTCCAATATCATTCAACTTATTAACAGAAAGTAAGTTTCGATCTAGACCTGGTATATGCATTACATCATTAATTCCCTTCACTCTTCCATCAGGGAATTGAATTCTGACTCTTCCATGGCCAACAATTTCTAAAGTTGAATCACTTGCCAAGTACACCTTTGCACCATCGTATTCTTCATACTTCATAAACCAGTCTCTATGAGATATCATGTGGAAAGATGCTCTAGAATCAATCAGCCAGACATCATTTGATGCCTGCATAGCCAAGGCTGCAATGAAGGCATCCACATCACTCTGAGAAGAGTCATTGTCAAAATAATACTTCTTCTTCTTCTTCTCCTTTTTACAATCCTTTCAGACATGACCAAGTTTCCCACAGTTCCAACACTTCACCTTGGACTTCTTGCTAGGAGACTTTTCTCTCCCCTCTGATTTTAATTTGGAGTTCTTGTCCTTCTTCTTTCCTTTCTCTTTCGACCTTCCTCTAACAGCAAGGGCCTCCTTCGCCATCTCAGAAGATTTCCTTCTCATCTCTTCTGATAACAAAGAAGCAACAACATCTTCCATCTTGAAACTGGATGTTGTTCTCCCAATAGCCATCACCAGGTGATCCCATGAATCTGGCATACAACACAATATCAGCATACATCGATCCTCTTCATCAATCTCCACACCAATAGATGCTAACTATGCAATCAACATGTTGAATGCATTCAAATGATCAGCAACACACCCTCCTTCCTGCATTCTCAAATTGTACAACTTCTTCCTTAGAAAAAATTTATTCACCAAAGACTTCCCTTGATAAATAGATGCCAGTCTCTTCCACAAGGTTGATGCAGTCTTCTCTTCATGTACATTGAGAAGAACAGAGTCTTCCAAATAGAGTCTTATCAGCCCCTTAGACTTTCTATCTATAAGGTCACAATCTTCTTGCTTCATGCCTGTAGGCTTCACTCTAGAAATAGAAATCCAAAGATCATGATCAACCAATAGATCTTCCATCTTAAGTTTCCACAACTCAAAATTGTTGCCATTGAATTTCTCTATTTCAATCTTTCTTAACGTGCTAGCCATCTCAATCTGTAATTCAAATTTGACAAACTTGTACAAGACTCCCATTGAATAGAAATTGACACAAAAAATCCAATGTACCCACAAGGAAAACATAACTGGCCAGGCTCTGATACCAATTGTAAGGAAAGCTAGATGTGGAAGCAACTCTCCTAATGTGAAAACCTCAGGGAAGAATGCAGATACACTTTTTAATTTTTCAATTACAGTCCAATTAAGATGCACATGAAAGGGATAACAGAAAAAAATAATTAGACATACACATATGAACACAAGATTTATGTGGGAAAACCCTTACAGGAGAAAAACCCACCACACCAAGAGAAGTCACTTTGTATTATAATAATAAATATTACATACAGAGATCTGAATTATCTTTCTGATGTTAGTTTACAGCAACATTCACTATGATCAACCTCATGCAGAACTTTCACATTACAATTTTCTCATAATCAAATTCATCCACTGATCATACAAATGCACCATCAATCTGTCGAACCATCGAACCCATCACAATTTGCAATCGTTGAGTATATCCATGTTGCCCCTATCTGTCGAGCTTCTTCTCAGTAACAGCCGCAACAGTCCAACTGCTAGCGGTTCCCATTTGGCTCCTCTAATTGGCCATTGACTCACCATGTAGGATGATCTTCTCTCGGTCAAAGCGATCAACCTGTGTTGGCATGTTAGTGAGACACTAAGTGTGTCTCCCCGATGCCACAAGACTTAACCATCAATGTAACCAAGAGTCATCCTTATTGCCAAGATGTTACATCGAGTCTAGAGAGCTATTGCTTAGACTTCGCCATGTCGCCAAGACCTCATACTGATGATCATCACATGTATCACTATCACCAAGACTTATCGATATCGGTGAAACATCATACCAAAGCTTCAAAGTCACACAAACGTGAGTTTTCCATTCGGCGAGACAACTGTCTTTCACCAAGACATCACACCAATGTTCACTAAGTATCCAAAGTGTTCAACATTCAGCAAGACTACGTTCCATTGCTAAGAGTTCTTAGCGAACCCTTAGTCTTACCCCGATGCCTCCAAGATAAAGTTTTCGGTGAGACATCCATATCGGTAAGACATCTTACTGAACATCCAAGACTCTCCCCGAAGACTTCAATAGAAAATGTTGTCGGTGAGACATCGTTCATCACTAATACTTCATAGTGATCCCTTTCGTTACTCCAATGACCACATGTGTAACACCCTTGTCGGTTAGACATACAATCTCGATAAGACTTCATGCCAAGATAAGCCTTTCGACCAAAGGGTCTCCTTGACACCGCTTGTCACCCAGAGTCTCCCTGATATATGATAGAAATGGCCTATCGACTAGAGATCTCCACTCAGCATAGGGTTACAATGATTGTCACATGTCTCAGGGACAGTTCCACTCAGCAAGATGGAAACAAGGTCTCAGCAACTAGAGCTGTTCATCAAGGTTTCAACTGCTAGTCGGCCAGACATGAAGCATGTCACACCGACTTGTCTCTCTTAGAGGTTTCAGCCTGTGGGATTGAGGCATATATTTCCAACAAAGTTGAAGTCTTGGAGCAACATTGTAGTGTTTTTGTTGGTCTTCAAGCTCACTTTCATTTAAGATCTAGCATTTTCAATTATTGATTATGGTTGTGTATGGCGTAGATCATGATGGATTCTAGGTTGGGGAGATGCAAATAGCCATCAATCCAAGCCTAATGACTTGTTTCCTAAGTGATCCCATCCTCCATTATCACTCTATTTTTAACCTAAGGAAGGTACATGCATCATTATGGCTTTAGGGTGATTAGAGATATCCCTAAGTGAGTCATTCATTTTCATAATTCATTCATGCTTCTCATTCTAGCACATTAGGATAGGGTTGCATTGCATTTCATTTTTTCTAATCTTGGACACACCTAAGGTTAGGGTTTATTTTCAAATTTGCATTTAAGATCTATTGTTTCTATCAAGGTTTAACTACTGAACTAGGGGTTTGACCAAGGAAAACCCCCAATAAGAAAATCAAAACTATATAATATTTTTTGTAGGTCTTTATATAGGTTTAGATTTAGAAAATAGATTGGGAAGAAAGAGTAGAGATTGGAGAGCAGATTTGGACTTTTCCTTTTTGAAAAAGAAGAATGAGACTGATATACCACAAGTGGCATATGAGTCCTAGTATATGAAATTTTCCATATTTTAGAAGATCCTGAGTCAACACTACCAGATTCCTGTTCCTGCCTAGAAATCCTAATCTAGGACTAAATTTCCCAACCTAGCATATGAGTCCTAGTATGCCCTAAAGTCTACATATTCAACATTTCAGAGCCTATTCCGAGCATATTTATATTCCCAAGTGCATCATTCTAATCTCACAATGTTTTTTTTTTTTTTGCATTCACGTCTAGGTTATATTATCAAAATTTGCACTTCATTAAGTTTCATAATTAGGCCTTTCATGTTACTTGTATTTCCAAGCCCTAACCTGGTGGTGAATCCCTCTTTAGTGTCTAATCATACACTAGGACAACCTTTAGCAGATCTATTTCCTTCATTCCATCCTTGGATTGAGATCTATAGGGTTTCCTTGAGTGAAACAATAGTGTGAAGTAGGAACCCTATCTCCTCAAAGGTAGAGCACCCCGTATTTTGGTTGCTTCAATTTCTAACTCTGAGATTAACCTTTCCATTTTACATATTACTTCTTCTACTAAATGTTGTTCCTTATGAAATTTTCTCCTATTTCTTTCCCACCATAAACAAAATATTAGTGTTGAGGGGATTATTGACCAAATTGAGGAGAATAAGGAATATTTATTCATTGTTGGCCACAAGGAAAAAAAATGATAGATATTATTGAAGGGGTGTGATCCAATGAAGTTGTTTTTGAAGCCATGTCTAGAATTGTTTTGAGAATTTGAAAGTTAAGAGAAGATGGTCTACATCCTCCTCTTGTTGGATGCATAATACATAGTTGAAGGGGGTAGATATTCCCACCTTGACCTATCTTTCACAAGTAAGGATTTGCTTATTCAATGCTAACCAAGTAGAGTTACAACATAATTTGTGAGGTTATTTTGTTGATTTAGTATTTCCTTGTTGGATGATTGATGAGTAGCCTAGACTTATACTTTCCTGACTTGGAAGGAGTTTAAATGAGCCTATTAGGGTCCTTGAAAGGAAAAATGTCTCTATTGGAGAATGTTTAAACAACTAAGACTTTTGGTTTGTTAGAAAAATGCAACCAACAAAGTTTTTCCATTTTTCATTTGAAAGAAGGTTCTCTTCTAGCTTAAGGTAGTATTTTACTTTTATACCCCACTGGTGCTTCAAGTATGTTCTCACTTTATCTAACTTTTCAATTTTGAATAGTGGTGGGAAGTAATTCCAAGAGGCTTCCTAAAAAATACTTTTCCTCCATTACATATAGTACAGGTTAAATGTGGAGTGATAACTTCTCTGCAAGTTATGATAAAGTTCCACATTTTAGAGCCCTCTAGTGGATTTTCTATTGTAAAGATACATTCAAGCATTATAGAGTCCATGTATTTTCTTGGCATGATTTTGGACCATTTGATTCCCTACCTCTAGGTTATATAAACCAACTCCATTTTTTTTCTTCACATAGTTTATTCCATGAAACTAGTGGTATCTTACTCTTTTTCTTATTGTGAAGATTCCCATGCTAGAGAAACTTTTTGATGAATTTCTCTATTTTTCAACTACACTACTTTTGGTAGCTTAGGAACTGACATAACATAATTGGGGATAGCTGAGAGGATTTCTCTTGTTAGTGTGAGCTTTCCTGCCATTGTTAGCCATTGTCCTTTCTATCATGTTATTCTATTTTAAATTTGGGATACAATTTTTCTCTAGAACTAAAGCTTGTTTTTCCCTTAAAAGAATGGGATGCCCAAGTATTGGCCTAGAAATTCATCATATTTGAAATCAAGAATTGATAGCATTGTTTTAACACCATTGGTGAGGTGTTTAAAAAAGAACACTTGAATTTTTTTTCATTATTTTTTGACTTGAAGCCCTGCAATAGTTCTCTAAAACCTTTTTAATGTCTCTTACTTCTTGGATACTAGATTTGGAAAATAAAAGTGTATCATCTATAAATAATGAGTGGGTCATATTGATGGTTGACTTTGAGGTGTCTATACCCTACCATGCACCTTGAGCTCTTGCCCTTGGTATTTCCCAACTCAACAATTCTACCATTAAAATGAAAAAGAAAGGTGATAAAGGATGACCTTTTCTAATGCCTTGTGAAGAATTTGTTGGTGAATTTGTAAGAATCAAACTTATTCTTACCACATAAATATGATCTTGTTAGAATTCAATTATCAGTGAGGGCAAGGATTGGCCAACACATAAGTTTAGGCCTTCACTTCTTCACTTTGGGCTCTGTGAAACCTAGGAGGGTAATCCCAAATATTGTGTTTACAAATACTGGTCTGTTTAGGTATCAAACACAGAATAAAAAATGATTCTCCTTAAAAATATTTAATAGACAAAATAAACTAAATATTTGGCTGACCTTCATGGCAGCGACTAACTTAAACAAGAGAAAATGTAATTCATTAAGATTCACACACACCTAGAAAGAGATTTATAAGTAAATTGATTGTATTTTTGTGATCAGTTATTGAATTGGTCACCATAGCTGGAGTATAATTACTATGCTAAACCAACTTTCCATATTCATGGAATGGATTCAAACCAAATACCCACATGATTAGATGATAATTTTATATATGACAATACCCAAAGCCTTGAAAATATTGCAATACAATATTCCCACTTATCATTTCCACAATTTACTTCTTACAAGCATCCTCATACATGATTTATTTCAAACCAACTGTTATATTAAGCATTTACATACATTCATTGAATTGATAAGCAAGAATGGAACAACACATCTATTGGAAACCAACATAGACAAATAAGATAACCATTGATTATATTATTCATAGTTTGTATAACATGTACATAGGAGAGTAACATGTAGAAAATTTATACTATTCTACTATATGTATCATCATTGTCATTATCAAAGAACCATATACATTTTTACTGACTCTTATCCCTAAAACATATTACTAGAAAGTTAAGTGTCCATTTTATCTCTATGTATAAACCCTTCAAAGAAAACTACCCACTGACCTCCCTCATAATCAGCCTTGAAATCCCTTTTATAAGACAAGGGAGCAACAAGCATCAGGATGAATTACACCTACATTTCACTTTCATTTAAAAATGAATTTCACCAGAATGTGAAAATATTCCCCAATCAGTTACATGTAATCATTTGTAGGACAGAGGTAGGCGAAAAAGAAAAACTCCAAAAATCATTAGTTAGAGAAGACCCACTAGTCTTCAAAAGTGTTGCCATCACAACATAAAAAACATGCAAGTTCACACTGAACTAGGAAATTTCACCATCAACACCAAAGGTAGAAATAAATAGAGACCCATGTCACAACGAGGTAGTGTAAAGGACCAAAAATTGAGCACTATCTTAGAAATGGAACAAGATGTTACTTTTCCTTGTTAGCAACAAAGTAAGTATTCCTACTCAATTTCCTTATTAAAAGTGGAGTAGCCATCACCACCTCATCCCCAAAATCAATCAAATCAGTCATGGCCATGAGATACTGGCTGTAACCTGAATCAGTTTTAGCTCCACTATCAAAAGAATCATCTGAGACTTCAATGGGAGAATGATCGTGTCCCATATAAGCCCGATGACACTTATTCTTTCTCATATCTTTGATCTTAGGCCTATTAATTTTCTTCTCCTTACCCTTGACCAATTCGTCTAAGATAATTTGGCTTCTCAGATGATAAGCATGCTTGAGAACACCCTGTGCAAATTTCTTGATAGCTCTTGTTTTCTTCTTTGGTGTTAGGGATTTTAGACATATCTTGCTCACTCTAGGGAAAATCACATTGAGACTCAAGAGGATTGAGTCTCCTGGACCTTCAGACCAGGTTGAAAGACACACTTACCTTACCCAATTCTTGACTGAGCAACCTATCAAATTTCCTTAGGACAAAGACACCACCCAACTTAGAAATAGAAAGCTCAAATTATGAAATTAAGTTTCATAAAACTTCACACTTTACTCCTGGAAAAATCTTAATTCTCTCAAAAAATTAGATGGTGAGAATAACAATTAGGTGATCTTCATTAAATAGAGCAACTAGAGAGTGTCTACATTAATTTTCCAAGAAAGCTTGTTTGAGGAAACAGGTAATCAATTACCCTAATTTTGAACCTTAGCCATCAATCATACCTTGGAGTGAATCAATGGATAATCAATCAGGATGATTAATTATGAAAAAATTAAATGCATGCACTTGATGCTTCTCCATAATTAGAAAAATCAAGTGAGATAATTATTAACTTAGCTTGCATATTAACCACATTCTTCACATTTAACCCAACCTGTTGTGTCACATTTACCCGCTCGCCCGTGAAAATTAATTTACTTACAATTCATCATAGTAAGATAGCGGGGAGCGATCATGATTTAACTTTAGAATATCAGCCTGTACTCTGTCTTATTTCAATTTCACCTTCCCATGTGTACAAACACCTGATAGATTTGATGGCCCTAAAAATATTTCCCAAATTTTATATGCGTGCCCAAGAATCAATTCTAATTTAGTGCCATTTTTATCTTAGAAAAATCTCGGCCAATATTTTAGCAACACCTTATCTCCATATGAATCCATCTGAGCCTTTGAAATGTTCCACGTGGCATTTTCCCACTTGCCAACTAAAAAACATGGGACATAAGTGGGCCCTTCATGGGATGGAGGGGAGTGGTCAGGATCGACCCATGTCATTCACAACCAACCGTCAATCTCTATTCTCCAGAAACCCATGCCATCCTATAGTCTAGTAGGTCCCTCCATGGAGGGACAAATATCGTCTTGGCTACTAGCTCGTGTGGTTATTTTATTGAAGAAAGAAAATAGATGAGTGTGTGGGGAACACTCCTGATGAAAACACGTGTTGTGGTGTCCATTGTTGATATTTCTCAAAGCTACAGACGCTAGCCTTTTGGAATCATGGGTCCCACTACATACATGACATGTGGCCATCACCTGCTAGCCCATTTATTTAAAATAATATGAAATAAAACAAGATGAGCATGCGGGGAGTGGCTATGATGTAGCCATGTTACTTAGTGATAGTCGTTGATCTTCTTCTAATGGAGCCATCTATCTTTACCAAGGAGAATGGGCCTACCAATGCACAAGATACGTGGCTAATGCTTGAAATCATATGCGAATAAAATAGCAAGGAATATAAACAAATAGGCAAATAGGGAATGGTGGTGATCGGCCCTTGACGATTGAATGACCAACGTAAAAACCTAATTTTGCACAAGCCACAAAAGTTAATTAAAAAAATGGGGCCACTACTAGGCCAATGGGAACTTGACCGTTCAGAACAAAGGCTAAATAATTAAGTTGTTAAGTATAAAAATCAAGCCCGACCATAGGAAAAATTGAACGCTGAAAAGGAACTTGGTGACTAAAAAACCTAGACCCAAGGGGCCGATGAAAATAATGATTTCAATGGAATAAAAGGCAACTTGAATGATTGGATACTTGGAGCATCAGGTCTATGAAAAATTATAATGGCCAAGGGTCTTTTGGACTCATAGGTCAATTGTGAGGGGTTTTGGCAATACAAACCCTAAAATAGTGATGAGGAACATAACCCTAAGCCTAAAAATGAGGGTCTAAGCCTAGTATGAAAATTTTAAAGATGGAATTCAAAGAATTTTTTGAGGGGTTCCATCAGTGGATCCTATTGGGGACACATGCCTCTCATAGGAATGGTGAGATCCTAGAATAATGGGTAAAGCCGAACAAGCACATAAGACAAAACAAAGACAACTAAGAGATATATAGTTTTAATATGGGCCACGAGGACCGAAACTGGGAGATCCAATCTCCACCCTATCTGAAACCTTCCCTTGAGGTGCAAGTTATCAATATGCACCTTGCAATTTAACCAGGCTTCAACTTTACTTGGTAGCCCTAGGACACTCAACTTTGGGCTAATACTTGCATGTGTCAAAAACCTTATTTTCCACTATATGTATCAAGCTAAGGCTGAAAATATTCTCATGAATTTCCCATCCCCTAATAATTCCTCTATCACTGGACCTATCTAGTATGAACTTATCATTGTTACTCCTATTTATATTCGGTTGTGAATTGTGGTCAATCATTAACTGAAACGTATGATTAATGGAGTATTCTATCTGACTTAACTTGCAACTGTACTCCACCAGATGCTTATCTAACTGGATAGGGAAAGTGAAACACTCATAATTTGTTTGCTCACTATTAATATAAGGGAAAATATTATATTCATTCTGTGTAATGAACAAGAAAAATTCATATATAGGCTCCTGTTCAAGATGGTGTTCATATTCATCAAAGCAATATAAATCAATTATGCTGCCCAATGCTCCATTTTCCTGAAAAATAAATTTCTCAGAACCCATAGCATTTTTATTTTTACTTACAGAAAGATCATTCCCATAAGTGCATCATTCATATCACCCAAAACATCAAATAGAATATTTGTTTTAGGATCACTGACACAATTTGATTTTTCTTTCCAGTTATCATTATTTAATTGGAAACCAAAATTTTCAAAGGATGGATCAACTAATTCGGAATTGATATGGTGAGTAGTAGGGTATTCAAATGCACCATAAGTGATAGGTTTACTGACTCATTTGTGAAGGACTAATGACAATATGAACATATCTCTTGTCCCACCGAGTATATTTGTTCACTTCTTTCCTTAGCTAGACTTTGGTTAAAAACAATCATGTCCATCTCTACCATAAAATATGTACATTCCACTTCTACTTCATGCAAACATTTATGAACAAGAGAATGTTGACTAGTATTACCAATCCCATTATTAAATTCAGGATCTAGATTTTGAGTATAAAAATTCTTGTCCTAAAATTCATCATTAATCATATCATCAAGATGCTCCAGTCTTGAAATAGTTAAATTGCATTGCAAGAATCCATCACATTCAATTTTTTTATCTACTAGTGAGGGAAAAATTTCATGAGTATTGACATAATCATGTTACTTAGGAAAGAAAGGTTCCTTCAATTTTTCCTCACAAAAAGGTTTGTATTCCTTATGAGAGTAATAATTTTTTTTTATCTTCACTACCTTGGTTATCGACTTTTAAAAATACATCAACAGTATTTGGAAGTATGAAAATATCATCACCCATACTATTATGCAGACATTAATTCTCAGAAACATCCTTATCCATTCTTTGGGAAATATATTGATCTTTGTCAATAAGGTTAACACCATTGCTATTTTGAGACCTCATTTTTTGTTCATAATCATGCTTTGCTTCCTCAACAATTCTGATCCAATCAATTATCTGATCAAAATCTTGAGGTTTCAAGTCTTTGGGAAAGGTACTAATCCCTAACTCATAAATGTCACAGAATATTTCTATGCATATTAAATCTTCAGGTTGTAACCTTTTAGGCATTTCTAAAAAGGAATCCAAAAACCTTGCTAACAACTCATATGATGATTCCTCCTGATATCTCTTTATGTTGGACAAACTTTGAACTAACAACTCATGATCATCATCATTTGAACATTGTTGAAGTATATTCTAAATTTGTTCATGATCAATATGTTGTGAGAATACACAAAATGAGACATCAAAAGTATCATCACATTGATCATCCTTTTCATCCTTATTTATTTAATCTTTATGAGGTGTATCCAGAAAAAAAAACAATTACAACCATATATCCCTTCATCATTGAGTATTTCATGGTGTTTTCAATATCCATAGCAATATGATATGCCTGTTGCAATGTTGTAGGTTCTAGTATCCCTTATCAAATAACTCATCTTATTGTCAAAAGCACCAAGATATATAATCAATCACTCTGCATCACTAGGTCTTAAGTATTCAGAAATATCTTTTATTGCTTTCATAAATTTGAGATTAAAAGAAGGAACCAAATCTTCTTCACCTTTTTGGATTTCCCTAAATAATTTTCTTATCTCATTGGGACTGATTCTTTCACCAAATTGTTCCACAAATTCTATCATAAAAGCATCCCATGAAGCTATAGAACATATTGGTAAATATGAGTACCAATCTCTGGCATCCTCTTTTAATGACTGAGCAAACAATTTCATGACAACATCCTCATGGTTTATCTCAAAATCTCCCATCAAATCTATGAATGCATTTAAGTGTCTAGAATATAGCTCAAAATTTTTCCCTATAAATTTTGGTATAAGTTTCCTAATATCATCAAGAATATTGTTAGGAAAACCTATACTACCACCAAAACTTAATGGCTTATATCTCTAAATGGAGAACTTCTTTTGAGGGCACGATAGGAGTTGTGTACCTAACATAATTTTATTTGATATTTTACCAGGAAATACAAGGGAATGATACATTTCTTTTGTGTCTTTATTAAATATTCAAATATTAACATCATAGTTAATGAGAAACTACATCATTATGATTATAAAGATGCACAACTCAAATAAACTTATGCCTTAAAGCTTTCTAAAAGGAAAATTTCAGAAATAAGCATACTTCTTCCATCCCATTTAGATACTAAAAATTCCACCTCAAAAGTATGTAAAATATATGCCACTATTCCCTTCCATAGTTCTTTTATTTTACTTAATTGGGAATAAAGTATTTCTTCCACATCTCTAAAATGGCTTTCATACAAAATTATTTCTTCTTTCAAATCAAAAAAGGGGAAAGTACCTGGATATATTTGCAGATATTCTAAATTATGCTTTGTCAGGTTCTTTACATAGAGTCACCACCTCCTTTGTAGAGGATCAAACTTCAACAATACGAAGTTTCTTTCACCAGTTTATTTCACTTTAAGCTCCCTTTTCCTCAAAAAAATTTCATTGGCAGAAAGTTCTTCGGAGTTGCCACCCACTTTTCATGAGAAAATTATTTTAGAAATTTCATGACTCTATCAAGGAAAAATGATCTACTGCAAAGGTTTTCTCAAATAGTCCCCACTAGAGTCACCATTTCTGTTGGTGATTTTTTAAGAACCAAACTTATTCTTACCACATACCTATGAACTTTCCAGAATTCAATTATTAGTAAGGGAAATGATTGGACAACACATAAGTTAGGATTTTTAGGCCTTCACTTCTTCACTTCAGGATCTGTGAAACCTAGGAGGGCAATCCAAAATATTTTGTTTATAGATATTGGTGTGTCTAGGTATCAAACATAGAATAAATAGATGATTCTGCTTAAATGTTTAATAGAGACAATACACTAAAGATTTGGCTAATCTTAATGGTAGTGACTAAAATAAACAAGAGAAAATGTAATTCATTAAGATTCACACACACCTATAAAGAGATTTATAAGTAATTTGATTGTATTTTTGTGATCAGCTGTTCAATTGGTCACCACAACTGGAGTATAATTACTTTGCTAAACTAGTGAAATATTCTTGGAATAGAGTCAAACTAAATACCCACATGATTATATGACAATTTTATATTTGAAAATACCCAAAGCCTTGAAAATATTGCATTACAATATTCCGACTTATCATTTCCACAATTTACTTCTTACTAGCATCATCATACATGATTTATTTCAAACCCATTGTTATATTCAATCATTTACATACATTCACTGAATTGATAAGAAAGAATGGAAAAACACATCTATTGGAAACCAACAGAGACAAATAAGATAACCATTGATTATAATATTCATAGTCTGTATAACCTGTACATAGGAGAGTAACATGTAGAAATTTTATAGTAATCTGCTATATGTATCATCATTATCATTATCAAAGAACCATATACATATTGACTGAATCTTATACCTAAAACATATTACTAGAAAGTTTAGTATCCATTTTGTCTCTGTGTATAACCCCTTCAAAGAAAAATAGCCATTGACCTCCCTCGTAATCAACCTTGAAATCCCTTTTATAAGGCAAGGGAGCAAAAAGCATCGGGATGAATTACACCTACATTGCACTTTCATTTGAAAATGAATTTCACTAGAATGTGAAAATATTTCCCAATTAGTTACAAGTAATCATTTGTAAGACAGAGGTAGGAAAAAAGCAAAACTCCAAAAACTGTTATTCAGAGAAGACTCACTAGTCTTCAAAAGTGTCGCCATCACAACATCAAAAACATGCAAGTTCACACTAAACTGGGAAATGTCACAATCAACACCAAAGACACAAATAAATAGAGACCCACGCCACAATGAGGTAGCACAAAGGACCAAAAACTGAGCACGATCTCAGAAATGGAACGTGATGCTACTTTGCCTTGTCAATAGTAAAGTAAGTATGCCCGCTTGGTGTCCTTATTGAAAGTGGATTAGCCATCACCACCTCATCCTTAGAATAATTCAAATAAGTCATGGCCATGAGATATTGGTGGTAACCTAAATCAGTTTCAGCTCCATTTTCCAAAGAATCATCTGAGATTGCAATGGGAGAATGATGACACCCCATATAAGCCTGATGATACTTATTCTTTATCGTAGCTTCCCTCTTAGGCCTATTAATTTTCTTCTCCTTACCCTTGACCAATTCCTCTAAGATAATTTGGCTTCTCAGATGATAAGCACACTTGACAACAACTTGTGTAGATTTCCTGACAACTCTTGTTTTCTTCTTTGGAGTCACAGGGATTTTAGACATATCTTGCTCACTCTAGGGAGAATCACCCTGAGAGTCAAGAGAGTTGAGTCTATTGGACCTTCAGATCAGGTTGATAGACACACGTACCTTACCCATTTCTTGACTAAGCAACCTATCAATTTTCCTTAGGAAAAAGACACCACCCAACATAGAAATAACAAGCTCGAATCCTACAATTACTTAGAAAACTTCACAAAATTTACTCCCAGACTCTTAATTCTCTGAAACAATTAGATGGTGAGAATAACAAGTAGGTGATCTTGATTAAATAGAGCAACCAAAGAGTGTTTGCATTAATTTTCCATGAAATCTTGTGTGAGGACGTAGGTAATCAATTACCTTGATTTTGAATGTTATCCATTGATCATACCTTGAAGTGAATCAATGGATAATGAATCAGGATGATTAATTATGAAAAAATTAAACACATGCACTTGATGCTTCTCCATAATAAAAAAATTCAAGTGAGATAAATTTTCACTTCACTTGCATATAAACCACATGCGTAGCATTTAACCCAACATGTCATGTCACATTTACCCACTTGCCTGTGGGAATTAATTTACTTGCAATTCATCATAGTAAGATAGCATAGAGCGATCACGATTTAACTTCAGAATATCAGTTCGTACTCTGACTTATTTTAATTTCACTTTTCCACGTGTACTAACACCTGATAGATTTGACTGCCATAAAAATATTTCCCAAATTTTATATCTGTACCCAAGAATCAGTTCTAATTTAGCATCATTTTTATCTTAGAATAGTCTCGACCAATATTTTAGTAGCACATTATCTCCATATAAATCCATCTGAGCCTTTGAAATGTTCCACGTGGCATTTTCCCGCTTGCTTGCTGAAAAACATGGGACAAAAGTGGGTCCTTCAGGGGATGGTGGGGAATGGTCAGGATCGACCCACATCATCTGCCATCGACCGTCGATCTCTATTCTCCATAAACCCATGTCATCCTATAGTATGGTAGGTCCCTCCATGGAGTGATAGATGTCATCTTTCCCGCTAGACCATGTGATTATTTTATTGAAGGAAGAAAATAGATAGGCACACAGGGAATACTCCTATTGAAAACACATGTTGCAGCATCCATTGTTGATCTTTCTCAAAGCTACGCATGCTATCCTTTTAGAAGCATGAGTCCCACTATAAAAATGACAGAGGACCATCACCCACTAGCTCATTTTTTTAAAATAATTTGAAATAAAACAACATGGGCACATGACGAGTGGCCATGATGTAGCCACGTTTCTTAATAAAAGTCATTGATCTTCTTCTAATGACACTAGCTATCTTTACCAAGGAGAATGAGCCCACCAATACACAAGATATGTGGCTAATGCCTAACATATCATGAGAATAAAATAATAAGGAATAGAAACAAATGAGCGCACAAGGAATAGTGGTGATCAGCCCTTGACGATCAAA
>VDFB02193867.1:120268757-120310623 GCA_007258455.2 Sequoia sempervirens
GTAGGTATTTTTCAATGAAATACATCATCACATGACCTGCACACTTAAAAAAATTGGAATTTTAGCTTAGTTCCCTTATATTGGGTATAATTCATTGTTGGCTATGTGCACTATGGAAAGTAAGTTATCAAGATCTGTTTGATTAATTTGTAGTGCCCCATCAACTAGGTCACACGCCACATTTTCTAGCATGTCCACTACTTTATTACCCTCTCTAAAGCAATGTGAGAGCTAGTATGAGTTCAAATCTTGTAACATTTTGAAGCCTAGTGTTAGGATGACACTTAACATCTAGTTGACCAATTTTTTCTAGTTACATGCATTGATTATGATCATAAAGTCCCCTTCAATCCATATACATTTGATGCCTAGTGATTTCACCAGTTTTAGCCCTATAAATAATGTGTATGCCTCATCCTTATTATTTGTACCATCTAGTAATTTTAGAGCAATGACTCCAATAATCATACCTTCCTAGTTCCTTAGTACACAACCAACTCTCGATGCACCTGGGTTCCCTTAAGAGGCCCCATCAAAATTATGTTTTATCACATCCATTAGTGGTGTAGTCCATAACACACTTTTATGATTGGGCTTATTTTTTGGAAATCATGTTCCTAGATTTGGAGAATGGATCAACTCCCACTATGAAGATATTTTTGCATCCGAATTTGATTAGATTTTTCCTGAGGAATTTGATTTATACACACTAGACATTATTGTGCCAACAAAAATTGTACTCCCTTCTTGGAGATAGGAAAATTCCTTTCTTAATTTGGACCTATTTTGGTTGTTGTATCCATGACCCTTTAAATCATCATTAATAGGCCCCCTAAGACCCTTTATTTCAAATCTCAAGGCTTATTTCAGCTAAAATCCTGACAAAATCAACAAAAGCATTAAATTTTCTAACAACCCATCATTGACCCACCACAAAAAAACTAGGGTGGGACTCATATGCCACCTTGGGCATATGAGTCCCCTTATGTGGGACCCATATGCAACAAGTGGTGTATGAGTCCTGTGTAGCCTATTTTTAGGGTTTGAGCAGGAAATTCAAGTTTTTAATTCAAAATTTGGTTTTTGTTGGCTTTTGAGATCTAATAAATGGTAAATTAGATATATTGCATATATAAACAATCTTTTAAGTCATTATTTTCAATCTTGAATAAGCAATTCAAGATCTAAGCATTCACAAGCACTCAATCATTCTTTCACAAGAGCATTCAAGAGCAAGTAGCAAGCAAAGTTGAAGTCTTGGAGCAACATTGTAGTGTTTTTACTATTCTTCAAGCTCACTTTCATTCAAGATCTAGCATTTTCAGGTATCGATTATGGTTGTGTGGCGTGATGATCAAGTATGATGATTCTGGTTGGGATGCAAATAGCCACCAACCAAGCTCTAATGACTTGTTTCCAAGTGATTCCATCCCTCCATTATCACTCTACTTTAGCTCAAGGAAGAAAAGCATGTAGAATTGTCAGTGCTATTAGGGTGATTAGAGATCTCCTAAGTGAGTTTTGGCCTCACTTTCATAATTGATTCATGCTCTCATTCCCAGCACATTAGATAGGCTGTACTGTACTTCATATTTCTAATCTTCAATAATAATCTAAGGTTAGGGTTTACCACATTTACATTTAAGATCTATTGTTCCTACTGTGCTTTAAATCACCTAACTGTTCAATTCAGAAAACCCCCAATAAGAAAATCAAAACTATATAATATTTTTTGTAGGTCTTTATATAGGTTTAGATTTAGAAAATAGATTGGGAAGAAAGAGTAGAGAT
The DNA here is from genome assembly GCA_007258455.2 of Sequoia sempervirens. Taxonomy (NCBI): domain Eukaryota; kingdom Viridiplantae; phylum Streptophyta; class Pinopsida; order Cupressales; family Cupressaceae; genus Sequoia; species Sequoia sempervirens. Next base: position 120,270,549 of record VDFB02193867.1, read on the forward strand.
TGGAGAGCAGATTTGGACTTTTCCTTTTTGAAAAAGAAGAATGAGACTGATATACCACAAGTGGCATATGAGTCCTAGTATATGAAATTTTCCATATTTTAGAAGATCCTGAGTCAACACTACCAGATTCCTGTTCCTGCCTAGAAATCCTAATCTAGGACTAAATTTCCCAACCTAGCATATGAGTCCTAGTATGCCCTAAAGTCTACATATTCAACATTTCAGAGCCTATTCCGAGCATATTTATATTCCCAAGTGCATCATTCTAATCTCACAATGTTTTTTTTTTTTTTGCATTCACGTCTAGGTTATATTATCAAAATTTGCACTTCATTAAGTTTCATAATTAGGCCTTTCATGTTACTTGTATTTCCAAGCCCTAACCTGGTGGTGAATCCCTCTTTAGTGTCTAATCATACACTAGGACAACCTTTAGCAGATCTATTTCCTTCATTCCATCCTTGGATTGAGATCTATAGGGTTTCCTTGAGTGAAACAATAGTGTGAAGTAGGAACCCTATCTCCTCAAAGGTAGAGCACCCCGTATTTTGGTTGCTTCAATTTCTAACTCTGAGATTAACCTTTCCATTTTACATATTACTTCTTCTACTAAATGTTGTTCCTTATGAAATTTTCTCCTATTTCTTTCCCACCATAAACAAAATATTAGTGTTGAGGGGATTATTGACCAAATTGAGGAGAATAAGGAATATTTATTCATTGTTGGCCACAAGGAAAAAAAATGATAGATATTATTGAAGGGGTGTGATCCAATGAAGTTGTTTTTGAAGCCATGTCTAGAATTGTTTTGAGAATTTGAAAGTTAAGAGAAGATGGTCTACATCCTCCTCTTGTTGGATGCATAATACATAGTTGAAGGGGGTAGATATTCCCACCTTGACCTATCTTTCACAAGTAAGGATTTGCTTATTCAATGCTAACCAAGTAGAGTTACAACATAATTTGTGAGGTTATTTTGTTGATTTAGTATTTCCTTGTTGGATGATTGATGAGTAGCCTAGACTTATACTTTCCTGACTTGGAAGGAGTTTAAATGAGCCTATTAGGGTCCTTGAAAGGAAAAATGTCTCTATTGGAGAATGTTTAAACAACTAAGACTTTTGGTTTGTTAGAAAAATGCAACCAACAAAGTTTTTCCATTTTTCATTTGAAAGAAGGTTCTCTTCTAGCTTAAGGTAGTATTTTACTTTTATACCCCACTGGTGCTTCAAGTATGTTCTCACTTTATCTAACTTTTCAATTTTGAATAGTGGTGGGAAGTAATTCCAAGAGGCTTCCTAAAAAATACTTTTCCTCCATTACATATAGTACAGGTTAAATGTGGAGTGATAACTTCTCTGCAAGTTATGATAAAGTTCCACATTTTAGAGCCCTCTAGTGGATTTTCTATTGTAAAGATACATTCAAGCATTATAGAGTCCATGTATTTTCTTGGCATGATTTTGGACCATTTGATTCCCTACCTCTAGGTTATATAAACCAACTCCATTTTTTTTCTTCACATAGTTTATTCCATGAAACTAGTGGTATCTTACTCTTTTTCTTATTGTGAAGATTCCCATGCTAGAGAAACTTTTTGATGAATTTCTCTATTTTTCAACTACACTACTTTTGGTAGCTTAGGAACTGACATAACATAATTGGGGATAGCTGAGAGGATTTCTCTTGTTAGTGTGAGCTTTCCTGCCATTGTTAGCCATTGTCCTTTCTATCATGTTATTCTATTTTAAATTTGGGATACAATTTTTCTCTAGAACTAAAGCTTGTTTTTCCCTTAAAAGAATGGGATGCCCAAGTATTGGCCTAGAAATTCATCATATTTGAAATCAAGAATTGATAGCATTGTTTTAACACCATTGGTGAGGTGTTTAAAAAAGAACACTTGAATTTTTTTTCATTATTTTTTGACTTGAAGCCCTGCAATAGTTCTCTAAAACCTTTTTAATGTCTCTTACTTCTTGGATACTAGATTTGGAAAATAAAAGTGTATCATCTATAAATAATGAGTGGGTCATATTGATGGTTGACTTTGAGGTGTCTATACCCTACCATGCACCTTGAGCTCTTGCCCTTGGTATTTCCCAACTCAACAATTCTACCATTAAAATGAAAAAGAAAGGTGATAAAGGATGACCTTTTCTAATGCCTTGTGAAGAATTTGTTGGTGAATTTGTAAGAATCAAACTTATTCTTACCACATAAATATGATCTTGTTAGAATTCAATTATCAGTGAGGGCAAGGATTGGCCAACACATAAGTTTAGGCCTTCACTTCTTCACTTTGGGCTCTGTGAAACCTAGGAGGGTAATCCCAAATATTGTGTTTACAAATACTGGTCTGTTTAGGTATCAAACACAGAATAAAAAATGATTCTCCTTAAAAATATTTAATAGACAAAATAAACTAAATATTTGGCTGACCTTCATGGCAGCGACTAACTTAAACAAGAGAAAATGTAATTCATTAAGATTCACACACACCTAGAAAGAGATTTATAAGTAAATTGATTGTATTTTTGTGATCAGTTATTGAATTGGTCACCATAGCTGGAGTATAATTACTATGCTAAACCAACTTTCCATATTCATGGAATGGATTCAAACCAAATACCCACATGATTAGATGATAATTTTATATATGACAATACCCAAAGCCTTGAAAATATTGCAATACAATATTCCCACTTATCATTTCCACAATTTACTTCTTACAAGCATCCTCATACATGATTTATTTCAAACCAACTGTTATATTAAGCATTTACATACATTCATTGAATTGATAAGCAAGAATGGAACAACACATCTATTGGAAACCAACATAGACAAATAAGATAACCATTGATTATATTATTCATAGTTTGTATAACATGTACATAGGAGAGTAACATGTAGAAAATTTATACTATTCTACTATATGTATCATCATTGTCATTATCAAAGAACCATATACATTTTTACTGACTCTTATCCCTAAAACATATTACTAGAAAGTTAAGTGTCCATTTTATCTCTATGTATAAACCCTTCAAAGAAAACTACCCACTGACCTCCCTCATAATCAGCCTTGAAATCCCTTTTATAAGACAAGGGAGCAACAAGCATCAGGATGAATTACACCTACATTTCACTTTCATTTAAAAATGAATTTCACCAGAATGTGAAAATATTCCCCAATCAGTTACATGTAATCATTTGTAGGACAGAGGTAGGCGAAAAAGAAAAACTCCAAAAATCATTAGTTAGAGAAGACCCACTAGTCTTCAAAAGTGTTGCCATCACAACATAAAAAACATGCAAGTTCACACTGAACTAGGAAATTTCACCATCAACACCAAAGGTAGAAATAAATAGAGACCCATGTCACAACGAGGTAGTGTAAAGGACCAAAAATTGAGCACTATCTTAGAAATGGAACAAGATGTTACTTTTCCTTGTTAGCAACAAAGTAAGTATTCCTACTCAATTTCCTTATTAAAAGTGGAGTAGCCATCACCACCTCATCCCCAAAATCAATCAAATCAGTCATGGCCATGAGATACTGGCTGTAACCTGAATCAGTTTTAGCTCCACTATCAAAAGAATCATCTGAGACTTCAATGGGAGAATGATCGTGTCCCATATAAGCCCGATGACACTTATTCTTTCTCATATCTTTGATCTTAGGCCTATTAATTTTCTTCTCCTTACCCTTGACCAATTCGTCTAAGATAATTTGGCTTCTCAGATGATAAGCATGCTTGAGAACACCCTGTGCAAATTTCTTGATAGCTCTTGTTTTCTTCTTTGGTGTTAGGGATTTTAGACATATCTTGCTCACTCTAGGGAAAATCACATTGAGACTCAAGAGGATTGAGTCTCCTGGACCTTCAGACCAGGTTGAAAGACACACTTACCTTACCCAATTCTTGACTGAGCAACCTATCAAATTTCCTTAGGACAAAGACACCACCCAACTTAGAAATAGAAAGCTCAAATTATGAAATTAAGTTTCATAAAACTTCACACTTTACTCCTGGAAAAATCTTAATTCTCTCAAAAAATTAGATGGTGAGAATAACAATTAGGTGATCTTCATTAAATAGAGCAACTAGAGAGTGTCTACATTAATTTTCCAAGAAAGCTTGTTTGAGGAAACAGGTAATCAATTACCCTAATTTTGAACCTTAGCCATCAATCATACCTTGGAGTGAATCAATGGATAATCAATCAGGATGATTAATTATGAAAAAATTAAATGCATGCACTTGATGCTTCTCCATAATTAGAAAAATCAAGTGAGATAATTATTAACTTAGCTTGCATATTAACCACATTCTTCACATTTAACCCAACCTGTTGTGTCACATTTACCCGCTCGCCCGTGAAAATTAATTTACTTACAATTCATCATAGTAAGATAGCGGGGAGCGATCATGATTTAACTTTAGAATATCAGCCTGTACTCTGTCTTATTTCAATTTCACCTTCCCATGTGTACAAACACCTGATAGATTTGATGGCCCTAAAAATATTTCCCAAATTTTATATGCGTGCCCAAGAATCAATTCTAATTTAGTGCCATTTTTATCTTAGAAAAATCTCGGCCAATATTTTAGCAACACCTTATCTCCATATGAATCCATCTGAGCCTTTGAAATGTTCCACGTGGCATTTTCCCACTTGCCAACTAAAAAACATGGGACATAAGTGGGCCCTTCATGGGATGGAGGGGAGTGGTCAGGATCGACCCATGTCATTCACAACCAACCGTCAATCTCTATTCTCCAGAAACCCATGCCATCCTATAGTCTAGTAGGTCCCTCCATGGAGGGACAAATATCGTCTTGGCTACTAGCTCGTGTGGTTATTTTATTGAAGAAAGAAAATAGATGAGTGTGTGGGGAACACTCCTGATGAAAACACGTGTTGTGGTGTCCATTGTTGATATTTCTCAAAGCTACAGACGCTAGCCTTTTGGAATCATGGGTCCCACTACATACATGACATGTGGCCATCACCTGCTAGCCCATTTATTTAAAATAATATGAAATAAAACAAGATGAGCATGCGGGGAGTGGCTATGATGTAGCCATGTTACTTAGTGATAGTCGTTGATCTTCTTCTAATGGAGCCATCTATCTTTACCAAGGAGAATGGGCCTACCAATGCACAAGATACGTGGCTAATGCTTGAAATCATATGCGAATAAAATAGCAAGGAATATAAACAAATAGGCAAATAGGGAATGGTGGTGATCGGCCCTTGACGATTGAATGACCAACGTAAAAACCTAATTTTGCACAAGCCACAAAAGTTAATTAAAAAAATGGGGCCACTACTAGGCCAATGGGAACTTGACCGTTCAGAACAAAGGCTAAATAATTAAGTTGTTAAGTATAAAAATCAAGCCCGACCATAGGAAAAATTGAACGCTGAAAAGGAACTTGGTGACTAAAAAACCTAGACCCAAGGGGCCGATGAAAATAATGATTTCAATGGAATAAAAGGCAACTTGAATGATTGGATACTTGGAGCATCAGGTCTATGAAAAATTATAATGGCCAAGGGTCTTTTGGACTCATAGGTCAATTGTGAGGGGTTTTGGCAATACAAACCCTAAAATAGTGATGAGGAACATAACCCTAAGCCTAAAAATGAGGGTCTAAGCCTAGTATGAAAATTTTAAAGATGGAATTCAAAGAATTTTTTGAGGGGTTCCATCAGTGGATCCTATTGGGGACACATGCCTCTCATAGGAATGGTGAGATCCTAGAATAATGGGTAAAGCCGAACAAGCACATAAGACAAAACAAAGACAACTAAGAGATATATAGTTTTAATATGGGCCACGAGGACCGAAACTGGGAGATCCAATCTCCACCCTATCTGAAACCTTCCCTTGAGGTGCAAGTTATCAATATGCACCTTGCAATTTAACCAGGCTTCAACTTTACTTGGTAGCCCTAGGACACTCAACTTTGGGCTAATACTTGCATGTGTCAAAAACCTTATTTTCCACTATATGTATCAAGCTAAGGCTGAAAATATTCTCATGAATTTCCCATCCCCTAATAATTCCTCTATCACTGGACCTATCTAGTATGAACTTATCATTGTTACTCCTATTTATATTCGGTTGTGAATTGTGGTCAATCATTAACTGAAACGTATGATTAATGGAGTATTCTATCTGACTTAACTTGCAACTGTACTCCACCAGATGCTTATCTAACTGGATAGGGAAAGTGAAACACTCATAATTTGTTTGCTCACTATTAATATAAGGGAAAATATTATATTCATTCTGTGTAATGAACAAGAAAAATTCATATATAGGCTCCTGTTCAAGATGGTGTTCATATTCATCAAAGCAATATAAATCAATTATGCTGCCCAATGCTCCATTTTCCTGAAAAATAAATTTCTCAGAACCCATAGCATTTTTATTTTTACTTACAGAAAGATCATTCCCATAAGTGCATCATTCATATCACCCAAAACATCAAATAGAATATTTGTTTTAGGATCACTGACACAATTTGATTTTTCTTTCCAGTTATCATTATTTAATTGGAAACCAAAATTTTCAAAGGATGGATCAACTAATTCGGAATTGATATGGTGAGTAGTAGGGTATTCAAATGCACCATAAGTGATAGGTTTACTGACTCATTTGTGAAGGACTAATGACAATATGAACATATCTCTTGTCCCACCGAGTATATTTGTTCACTTCTTTCCTTAGCTAGACTTTGGTTAAAAACAATCATGTCCATCTCTACCATAAAATATGTACATTCCACTTCTACTTCATGCAAACATTTATGAACAAGAGAATGTTGACTAGTATTACCAATCCCATTATTAAATTCAGGATCTAGATTTTGAGTATAAAAATTCTTGTCCTAAAATTCATCATTAATCATATCATCAAGATGCTCCAGTCTTGAAATAGTTAAATTGCATTGCAAGAATCCATCACATTCAATTTTTTTATCTACTAGTGAGGGAAAAATTTCATGAGTATTGACATAATCATGTTACTTAGGAAAGAAAGGTTCCTTCAATTTTTCCTCACAAAAAGGTTTGTATTCCTTATGAGAGTAATAATTTTTTTTTATCTTCACTACCTTGGTTATCGACTTTTAAAAATACATCAACAGTATTTGGAAGTATGAAAATATCATCACCCATACTATTATGCAGACATTAATTCTCAGAAACATCCTTATCCATTCTTTGGGAAATATATTGATCTTTGTCAATAAGGTTAACACCATTGCTATTTTGAGACCTCATTTTTTGTTCATAATCATGCTTTGCTTCCTCAACAATTCTGATCCAATCAATTATCTGATCAAAATCTTGAGGTTTCAAGTCTTTGGGAAAGGTACTAATCCCTAACTCATAAATGTCACAGAATATTTCTATGCATATTAAATCTTCAGGTTGTAACCTTTTAGGCATTTCTAAAAAGGAATCCAAAAACCTTGCTAACAACTCATATGATGATTCCTCCTGATATCTCTTTATGTTGGACAAACTTTGAACTAACAACTCATGATCATCATCATTTGAACATTGTTGAAGTATATTCTAAATTTGTTCATGATCAATATGTTGTGAGAATACACAAAATGAGACATCAAAAGTATCATCACATTGATCATCCTTTTCATCCTTATTTATTTAATCTTTATGAGGTGTATCCAGAAAAAAAAACAATTACAACCATATATCCCTTCATCATTGAGTATTTCATGGTGTTTTCAATATCCATAGCAATATGATATGCCTGTTGCAATGTTGTAGGTTCTAGTATCCCTTATCAAATAACTCATCTTATTGTCAAAAGCACCAAGATATATAATCAATCACTCTGCATCACTAGGTCTTAAGTATTCAGAAATATCTTTTATTGCTTTCATAAATTTGAGATTAAAAGAAGGAACCAAATCTTCTTCACCTTTTTGGATTTCCCTAAATAATTTTCTTATCTCATTGGGACTGATTCTTTCACCAAATTGTTCCACAAATTCTATCATAAAAGCATCCCATGAAGCTATAGAACATATTGGTAAATATGAGTACCAATCTCTGGCATCCTCTTTTAATGACTGAGCAAACAATTTCATGACAACATCCTCATGGTTTATCTCAAAATCTCCCATCAAATCTATGAATGCATTTAAGTGTCTAGAATATAGCTCAAAATTTTTCCCTATAAATTTTGGTATAAGTTTCCTAATATCATCAAGAATATTGTTAGGAAAACCTATACTACCACCAAAACTTAATGGCTTATATCTCTAAATGGAGAACTTCTTTTGAGGGCACGATAGGAGTTGTGTACCTAACATAATTTTATTTGATATTTTACCAGGAAATACAAGGGAATGATACATTTCTTTTGTGTCTTTATTAAATATTCAAATATTAACATCATAGTTAATGAGAAACTACATCATTATGATTATAAAGATGCACAACTCAAATAAACTTATGCCTTAAAGCTTTCTAAAAGGAAAATTTCAGAAATAAGCATACTTCTTCCATCCCATTTAGATACTAAAAATTCCACCTCAAAAGTATGTAAAATATATGCCACTATTCCCTTCCATAGTTCTTTTATTTTACTTAATTGGGAATAAAGTATTTCTTCCACATCTCTAAAATGGCTTTCATACAAAATTATTTCTTCTTTCAAATCAAAAAAGGGGAAAGTACCTGGATATATTTGCAGATATTCTAAATTATGCTTTGTCAGGTTCTTTACATAGAGTCACCACCTCCTTTGTAGAGGATCAAACTTCAACAATACGAAGTTTCTTTCACCAGTTTATTTCACTTTAAGCTCCCTTTTCCTCAAAAAAATTTCATTGGCAGAAAGTTCTTCGGAGTTGCCACCCACTTTTCATGAGAAAATTATTTTAGAAATTTCATGACTCTATCAAGGAAAAATGATCTACTGCAAAGGTTTTCTCAAATAGTCCCCACTAGAGTCACCATTTCTGTTGGTGATTTTTTAAGAACCAAACTTATTCTTACCACATACCTATGAACTTTCCAGAATTCAATTATTAGTAAGGGAAATGATTGGACAACACATAAGTTAGGATTTTTAGGCCTTCACTTCTTCACTTCAGGATCTGTGAAACCTAGGAGGGCAATCCAAAATATTTTGTTTATAGATATTGGTGTGTCTAGGTATCAAACATAGAATAAATAGATGATTCTGCTTAAATGTTTAATAGAGACAATACACTAAAGATTTGGCTAATCTTAATGGTAGTGACTAAAATAAACAAGAGAAAATGTAATTCATTAAGATTCACACACACCTATAAAGAGATTTATAAGTAATTTGATTGTATTTTTGTGATCAGCTGTTCAATTGGTCACCACAACTGGAGTATAATTACTTTGCTAAACTAGTGAAATATTCTTGGAATAGAGTCAAACTAAATACCCACATGATTATATGACAATTTTATATTTGAAAATACCCAAAGCCTTGAAAATATTGCATTACAATATTCCGACTTATCATTTCCACAATTTACTTCTTACTAGCATCATCATACATGATTTATTTCAAACCCATTGTTATATTCAATCATTTACATACATTCACTGAATTGATAAGAAAGAATGGAAAAACACATCTATTGGAAACCAACAGAGACAAATAAGATAACCATTGATTATAATATTCATAGTCTGTATAACCTGTACATAGGAGAGTAACATGTAGAAATTTTATAGTAATCTGCTATATGTATCATCATTATCATTATCAAAGAACCATATACATATTGACTGAATCTTATACCTAAAACATATTACTAGAAAGTTTAGTATCCATTTTGTCTCTGTGTATAACCCCTTCAAAGAAAAATAGCCATTGACCTCCCTCGTAATCAACCTTGAAATCCCTTTTATAAGGCAAGGGAGCAAAAAGCATCGGGATGAATTACACCTACATTGCACTTTCATTTGAAAATGAATTTCACTAGAATGTGAAAATATTTCCCAATTAGTTACAAGTAATCATTTGTAAGACAGAGGTAGGAAAAAAGCAAAACTCCAAAAACTGTTATTCAGAGAAGACTCACTAGTCTTCAAAAGTGTCGCCATCACAACATCAAAAACATGCAAGTTCACACTAAACTGGGAAATGTCACAATCAACACCAAAGACACAAATAAATAGAGACCCACGCCACAATGAGGTAGCACAAAGGACCAAAAACTGAGCACGATCTCAGAAATGGAACGTGATGCTACTTTGCCTTGTCAATAGTAAAGTAAGTATGCCCGCTTGGTGTCCTTATTGAAAGTGGATTAGCCATCACCACCTCATCCTTAGAATAATTCAAATAAGTCATGGCCATGAGATATTGGTGGTAACCTAAATCAGTTTCAGCTCCATTTTCCAAAGAATCATCTGAGATTGCAATGGGAGAATGATGACACCCCATATAAGCCTGATGATACTTATTCTTTATCGTAGCTTCCCTCTTAGGCCTATTAATTTTCTTCTCCTTACCCTTGACCAATTCCTCTAAGATAATTTGGCTTCTCAGATGATAAGCACACTTGACAACAACTTGTGTAGATTTCCTGACAACTCTTGTTTTCTTCTTTGGAGTCACAGGGATTTTAGACATATCTTGCTCACTCTAGGGAGAATCACCCTGAGAGTCAAGAGAGTTGAGTCTATTGGACCTTCAGATCAGGTTGATAGACACACGTACCTTACCCATTTCTTGACTAAGCAACCTATCAATTTTCCTTAGGAAAAAGACACCACCCAACATAGAAATAACAAGCTCGAATCCTACAATTACTTAGAAAACTTCACAAAATTTACTCCCAGACTCTTAATTCTCTGAAACAATTAGATGGTGAGAATAACAAGTAGGTGATCTTGATTAAATAGAGCAACCAAAGAGTGTTTGCATTAATTTTCCATGAAATCTTGTGTGAGGACGTAGGTAATCAATTACCTTGATTTTGAATGTTATCCATTGATCATACCTTGAAGTGAATCAATGGATAATGAATCAGGATGATTAATTATGAAAAAATTAAACACATGCACTTGATGCTTCTCCATAATAAAAAAATTCAAGTGAGATAAATTTTCACTTCACTTGCATATAAACCACATGCGTAGCATTTAACCCAACATGTCATGTCACATTTACCCACTTGCCTGTGGGAATTAATTTACTTGCAATTCATCATAGTAAGATAGCATAGAGCGATCACGATTTAACTTCAGAATATCAGTTCGTACTCTGACTTATTTTAATTTCACTTTTCCACGTGTACTAACACCTGATAGATTTGACTGCCATAAAAATATTTCCCAAATTTTATATCTGTACCCAAGAATCAGTTCTAATTTAGCATCATTTTTATCTTAGAATAGTCTCGACCAATATTTTAGTAGCACATTATCTCCATATAAATCCATCTGAGCCTTTGAAATGTTCCACGTGGCATTTTCCCGCTTGCTTGCTGAAAAACATGGGACAAAAGTGGGTCCTTCAGGGGATGGTGGGGAATGGTCAGGATCGACCCACATCATCTGCCATCGACCGTCGATCTCTATTCTCCATAAACCCATGTCATCCTATAGTATGGTAGGTCCCTCCATGGAGTGATAGATGTCATCTTTCCCGCTAGACCATGTGATTATTTTATTGAAGGAAGAAAATAGATAGGCACACAGGGAATACTCCTATTGAAAACACATGTTGCAGCATCCATTGTTGATCTTTCTCAAAGCTACGCATGCTATCCTTTTAGAAGCATGAGTCCCACTATAAAAATGACAGAGGACCATCACCCACTAGCTCATTTTTTTAAAATAATTTGAAATAAAACAACATGGGCACATGACGAGTGGCCATGATGTAGCCACGTTTCTTAATAAAAGTCATTGATCTTCTTCTAATGACACTAGCTATCTTTACCAAGGAGAATGAGCCCACCAATACACAAGATATGTGGCTAATGCCTAACATATCATGAGAATAAAATAATAAGGAATAGAAACAAATGAGCGCACAAGGAATAGTGGTGATCAGCCCTTGACGATCAAAGGACTAGTGTAAAAACCTAATTTTGCACATGTTGTAAAAGTTAATTTAAAAAAGGGGGCCACTACTAGGCCCATGAGAACTTGACCCATTAGAATGAAGGATAAAAACTTAAGTCGTTAAGTATAAAAATAAAGCTCGACCATAGGAAAAATTGAATGTTGAAAAGGAACTTGGTGAGTGACAAACCTAGACCCAAGGGGTAGGTGAAAATAATGATTTCAATGGAATAAAAGGAAACTTGAATGAACGGATACTAGGAGCATTAGGTCAATGCAAAATTACAATGGCCAAGGGTATTTTGGACTCATAGATCAATTTTGAGGGGGTTTGGCAATATAAACCCTAAAATAGTGATGAGGAACATAATCCTAAGCCTAAAATCAAGGGTCTAAGACTAGTATGCAAACTTTTAAGATGGAACTCAGAGAATTTTTTGAGGGGTTCCATTAGAATTAAAGAATCCAATTGGAGTATGATTTACCAAGAATAAAAAGTTTGGTCTGTGATATAAATGAACTAACCCATCGACATCATTTGTGAGAAAAGCCAAATTTTTAGGCACTTTTAAGAGGAAATCCCAATTTAATCTATCACAGGCTTTCACCAGTCAAGTTTGATAATCATTTCTAGGATTCTTTCCTCATTTATGGAATGTAATGTTTGATGAGTTATTAAGGCCCCTTATACTATATCCTTGTTCGTGACAGAGCCTCCTTGTTCATCTAATATAATTCTTAGAATGATCATGGCAAGTCTCATGGCGACTGCTTTGAATATCTTTTTGTAAATGGTGTTGCATAGTGATATGGGCCTAAAATTAACAAAGGTAGTGGGGTTCTTCTTTTTAGGGATTAATGCTATGATGTGTTATTTAGTTACTTTAAGATCTTACCATTTCTCCTTGATTCCTCTAAATATAAGAGAATTTCATGCCCCATGAAGTTCTCCAAACCTTTTTGAAGAATATGGTAGTAAAACCATATGGGCCTAGGGCTTTGTCTGGTGGCATAGATAAAACCACTTCTTTTACTTCTAATGTAAAAGGATTTAGGAAGAGGGCATCATATTCCTTTGATGCCAATAAGGGAATATGTTGGACAAACTCATTTGAGATGGTATTGTTTGCTTGTGCATTTTTCTAGACCAAATCTCTTAATAAGTGTGAGAAGAAGTAGACTACTTCTTGATTGATGGATTTATCTACCTTCAAGTTGCTACCTAAGGGGGAGCTGATGTTGAAAATAGTGTTTGTTTATTGTCTAAATTTTCATGATAAATAGAAGAATTTTATGTTTTTGTCCCCTTCTTTGAGCCATAGTGGAGTCACCAAAAAAGTAACCCTTCTACTTTTCTTGGCTTGTTCTGGCCCTCCTTGTAATTTTTGCTTAATGTTGCCTTGATTTAGTGTTGTAATGTTGTTAACAGATTGACACTAATTCTTGGACCATTCTCAACTAATGAGTTTTAATGGCACCTTGCTAAAGTTTTGTAAAGTGTTGTTACACACTTTCACACTTTTCTAGGGTTTAATCAAATAATTAAACATAATAAACCTATTTTTTAATCAAAATAAACTTTAATATTTCCCTATTTGGAGTGTTGTAAAGCGTTGTAACACACTTTCACACTTCTCTAGGCTTGTCATTAATAATCGAGCTTTCTTATGCTTTAATTGGCACCATTTTTGCATCCACAAGACTCATTTATTGCATCTTTTTGAGGATAATCCCGACACCAATCAGTAACCAATCATAATTTAGGTGTTTCTAGATTGTGTGGCCCAAATTTAGGCATCTGGGACTTATTCACCACCTTGGGCGAATAGGTCCCACCTGGATCTTTTGGCCCCAAACCAATTTTCACAGATTTGTAAGAACTTTTCAATTTTGGTCCCATACATTATGTTTGGTGGGAATCATTTGCCACCTTGGGAAAATGAGTCCCGTGTGACCGGAATTCAAATTTAAATCAAAATTTTGGTGGTATTTTATTCTCCTAGATCTAATGTCGGCTTGTAGTGTTGTAATCAGGAATTCTTGCATAATCATGTATAAATACAAGGTTCTTTCAATCATATTCTCACCTAGCATTCAAGAGAGTTCACAAGAGCATTTGAACATTCACAAGAGAATTCGAAGGATTTCAAGGGTAAATTATCAAGAATTTTAGAGTAGCATTCAAGTACCAATCATGTCAAAGATTGCATTCGTCATGTTTGTTATTGTGCTAACAATTGTGATGTAGAGTTTATGATTCAAGCAAGTGTTTCAAGCAAGATCAACATCATTCAAGCAAGAGTAAATAACCATAACCATTGCATCCATTTCAAGCATATTTACAACACCTTATTGCTATAGTTTGGGGAGTTGCAACATTTCTATTTTTTATTCATCATTCTCCATTCACATTTGCTTTCATTTCAAGGTTTAATTACCAACAAGGGGTTTGACCAAGGAAAACCCCTATTCACTAATCCCACATTATTTTCCCCTCTCCTTTGCATGTGATTTGTAGATTTAGGTAGTATATTTCATAAGGATAAAGATAGGAGAAAAGTTGTCAAGTGATTAAAGTTGCTAAAGTTGTCATCAATCCTTGGAGAGACTTGGAGAACACTTATAGGTGGAAATTTATAGTTTTGGATCCGAAAACCAATCTAGAAGATCAGAGCAGACTGAGAGGAATAAAATAAGGTTTAAAACTTCTATAAGAGAAAAAGTGGAATAATTCTCCACAAGTGGCGAATGAGTCCCAATGTACAGGCTTGACAAATACTTTTACAAATCTTGATACCCTTTTGACAGAGACCTATTCCTGAACAATTTCCCAGAAACTGGACTAATTCACCTAGCTTAGTGAATGAGTCCCAGTCAGCCTTGACAATAGATTTTTCAGTGATATAGACCTCCATTCTGCCTTCTTCAGTTTCTCAGGGGTAAACGTTGAGTTTTACAAATTTCTATTGCATTTTGTTCATATTTCTAGGTCATTTAGAGTTAGTTTTCATTCAATTAGCATTTTGCATTTCATAATACATTTCATTATCTTTTCCAAGTTTACTCTTGGTGGTGAACGCCTCATTACATCACATTCAATCCCTAGGACATCCCTATTGTAAGATCTCTTTCTCTTTTGCATTGAGATCTCTAGGGTTATCCTTGAGTGGAACATCTTTGATGGTTGTGAATACATTATCATTCCCCCATTTTCATAGGTTCCACTTAGCTCTCTAGATTTTTTCCTCCAGTATATTTCTTCTCTTGCCAGAGTTTCTTCTAGTTCTGAGTGTATTTTTCTATTCAGGCTGAAAGAGGTGTTGGTCATACCACTTTTGATGATATGATCATTGATCTCATCAAGTTGGGTTTATAGTGTTGTTTTTTGTGAAAAACTGTTCTTGAAGTGCTTCTCATTCCAAGATTTTATTTTTTCTTTGATATATGTTATCTTTTTCACTAACTGAAATATTTTGTAATCAATAATAAAGGGCACATTTTCCCACCAATGACTAAGTTGAGGTAGGAAATGAGTGTCTCTAAGCCACATTTCTTGAAACTGGAAGGATGACTTAATATGTGGTGTTTGTGAAGCTAATGCCAATTGTATGGGAAAGTTATATGAACTAGGGAAGGAAAGGATAGATGATTCAAAATGAGATCTTTCAACAGCTATTTCCATAGAACATTTTGTAGAAATTATAAATCTATCCTGTATTAATGGAAAATGTATGCCTTTTCCTTAATTTTGGAATAACTGTCATTGAATTAACCTAGTTTTGAATAGGTCTAATGTTGTAATGTTTTGTACACATTCACATTGATCTTAGGCCCCTTTTAATAAAATGTACTTAATTTGTACCCTATTTTAGGTGTTGTAAAGTGTTTTAACACACTTTCACATTTATCTAGGATATCCTTAATTAATTTTGGTTAATTAGAGTTAATTATCCCCTTTAATTCAAATATAATCCTTATTTGTGACACCTTTCAAGGATACATCTCGACACCCAACATTCAAATTGTAAAAAAAAAAAATTGGAAATTTTGAGGTCTTAGAAATTGGTGCTAGGACCCATTCACCCTAGGTGGTGAATGGGTCCTCCATCTATAAGACCCCATTTCTTTGCACATTTGACATGGGTTTTTGATGTTATTTCACCCCTCAAAGGCATGGTCTTGGAAATTTTTGCTAGGATCCGTTCACCCTAGGTGGTGAATGTTGGCAACACAAGGGAAGACAACTAAGAGGGGTGGGGTGAATCAATTGTCACAAAATTTCAAACTTATCCAACTTATTAGCCTTATTCTCAAATTTGATCAATAACCATGAAAGCATAAATCAACAACACATCAGAAACACACATAACACCAAGATTTTTTTATGTGGAAACCCTGTTAGGGGAAAAACCATGGTGGAGGACAATCCACAAGATTATACCCTATTAAAAGTATAAATAAATATGAATGGGAATGAACATGCATTCAGGCACACTGCCTAGAGCTCACTGCTCAATTATAGATAGGCTTACTGCCCAAGGAATACACACTATCTTACAAAATATTGAATTACATCCACAAGATTTGAATTGACAAAAATAGCATCTGCTAATGCCTGATTATAGTTCCAGTTAAGCTCAGAATCACTTCTTCACTCTTCTTCACTCTTCTTCACTCTTCTTCACTCTTCTTCACACTCTCCTTCTTCCTTCAAAATATTTGAACATTATTTTCACACAAGACTTGCAAACTTCACACACCATACCTTCAAATGATAAAAAAATTGCTCTTATATATCCGCAACAAGAAATTACATCACTACATGTCGACCTCAAGAAAATAATAAAATGAATACAAATTGTTAGCCCAAAACATTAAATATTGTTAATGTGAATCAACCATGGTTGGCCACAACATAGTGAAGATCCAAAATAAAATTCTCAAACATGAACCAGCTTCAAAAATTACACTTTGAAGATCCACAACATGCTTCAACACCCTGTCAGCCAAGAACATGAAAAACATGAACATGCAAGAGAAAATATGGAATTGCAAGCACAACGATCAACACTACAACAAAGATAGAGCACAATCTAGAAACATCTAAAAAAATCATGAATCACTAGAGAAGCATCCACAACAACTTAATTTGCTAAAATCAAATCATCTTCATTCAGGAACATCAACTGAAGCAACAAAAAAATTGTCAGATTATAAATCTTCATAACTTGAACAAATCTTCACCCGAATCTCTGAAACTTAAAGTGGATAAACTAGATATACTTGATAAGAAACCCTTTTTTCCACAACCTATGATCATGAACATACTGAACTCACTGATAGACTGAACTTCACTTCACCACTAACAACCTATGACTTATTTCATTACAATTTTCTCAATATCCTCGACATATACAACCTCTAAGACATTAATGCTAAAAGTGTTGACATCAATGACAACCACATATCAGAAACACACGCACAACATCCAATAATCTCTCCCTTTGGCATTGATGGCTACACATGATGTGAAAAATATCATCAATGCAACTTTCTTCAGCACTTACTCCCCCTTAGGTTCTGACTCTTTTCTCCTGAACAACTCTTTCACATGACTCTTCTTACCACAATTTTTTTCACATAGCTCTTCTCCCCCTTTGAAATCAATGAAAAAGATATATTTTTTTGCACACAAGCTCTGAACCACATATCTGAACATCTAACTACTCCCCCTGAGTAGTAACCACCACAACATCAATCCAGATCATAATATAATCATGAAATGCATAGATTGATGCAAGAAAATGCATCTTAGTTATGATTAGGATGGGTAATCACCCCTAGCTTCCCTCTAAGATATTCAAAAGTATCCTTAGGCAATGACTTTGTAAAGATTTCTACAATCTGTTCCTTAGTAGGCACATACTCCAATCTGACTTCCTTTTCACTCACCTTCTCTCTCATAAAGTGATACTTGATAGATATATGCTTGGTCTTTGAATGCAACACATAATTCTTAGAAATTTTAATTGCACTTAAATTATCACAAAATATAGCAATGGGTTCATCATACACAACTCTAATATCTTTCAACGTCTGCTTCATCCATAATACATGAGTACAGTTATTAGCAATAGCAATGTATTATGCCTCTATAGTAGATAAAGAAATGGCATTCCACTTCTTACTTAACTATGAAATTTTTATCAGCTTCTTACCCAAGAAAAATGCACCACCACTAGTACTCTTTTTTTCATCCACATCACCTACCCAATCAACATCAGTAAAGACACTAAAAGTAAGATCATCATCTTTAGGATACCACAGGCCAAAATCAACTGTTCCCTTCAAGTATCTAAAAATTCTCTTCATAGTAGTTACATGAGATTCCTTAGGATCAACTTGAAATCTTGCTACAATACATACAACATTCATGATATCAGGCCTAGTTTGAGTCAAATAAAAAAATCCACCAATCATTGATATGTATCTAGTTTGATTTTCTTTAGGAGAATCATCATTTTGTGTCAACTTGCATCCGATCACCGCAGGGGTACCAACTGTCTTTGAATCTTCCATACCAAAATTCTTTAGAAATTCTTTCACATACTTGGACTGAGATATGGAGATCCCTTTATCTAACTGAGTAATTTTCAATCCCAAAAAGAATTTCATCTCACCAATCATAGAAATCTCAAACTCACTCTACATCTCATCAACAAACTTCATGCACAAACTCCTCCAAAAATGATATCATCAACAAAGACTTCCACAATCAATTTTTTATCATGATCAATTTTGCAATACAAATTACTATCAATAGTACCTTTATTGAATCCAAGCTTCAACAAATACTTGTCCAATCTGGCATACCATGCTCTTGGGGCTTGCTTAAGTCCATACAATAATTTCTTCAATTGACAAACCATATCACCTTGATTAGTCAACAGAAATCCATCTGGTTGCTTTACATACACCTCTTCTTCTAGTTTTCCATTTAGAAATGCTAACTTGACATCCATCTAATAAACCTTGTAGTTTTTGTAAGCAGCATAAGCAAGAAATAATCTCATAGCTTCAATCCTAGCAATAGGGGAAAAAGTTTCTTCAAAATAAATTCCTTCCATTTGGGAATATCCTTTACACACCAATCTTACTTTTTTTCTAACCACCTCACCTTGCTCATTCAACTTGTTTCTAAAGACCCATTTAGTTCCAATTACATTTTTGTCCTTAGGTCTAGGAACAAGAATCCATGTACTATTCTTCTCAATTTGTTGTAGCTCTTCTTTAATTTCTTCCACCCAATGGTCATCTTTGCATGCTTCATTCACATTAGTAGGCTCAGTCTTTCAAATAAAACAATACTCTTCAACAATCTTTCTCCTAGTCTGGACATCTTTATTCTTGTCACCTATAATCTAATTTTCTAAATGATTCAATCTTACATACCTTAGAGTCTTAGGATGTTCTTGAACTTCAGACTCTTGTGTTCTCTCTTTTTCTCGTTCACTGTTTTCTCCTTCCTCTTGATCTTCTTGATTCACCGAAATGATTTGAACTTGATTTGAAGTCTGAGCTTGCTTTCCTATAACTGAACTGTTATTCTTATGATCTAAATCATATCCACAAGTTTTGGATGCTCTAGGTATGTCTTCATCAACCTTGACATTTTCACTTTCAACTATTTTCCTCAATCTCTTATTGTAGCGTCGGTAGGCCTTGCTTTTAGTAGAGTAACCCAAAAAGATTCTTTCATCACTCATAGCATCAAACTTTCCTATCTCTTCATCTCTTTTGATATATACCAAGTGGAAGCACTAGATATCAGAGCTACAAATCTAAATTCAAAAGAATTATAATTTTATCCTTCATGGAAAAAAAGTTATGCGTTATATGGTGTGCGTCACTTTTTAAAAATGTTGTTTTCTGAAAAAAACTAGTTTTCATGGGAGATGGAAAAGGAAGTGCAATCTGATTCCAAAATTTTTGAAAAAAATAATTTTAGAATCTACAGACAAAATGTGATGAGACTCTAGTTTGCATCATCTTCAAATTCCTCACAGTTTAGCCGCTATAGGTGCTCGAATGTGAATATTTAGTTAAAAATAATAATTTTAGTGTCCAGTTTGGCCAAAAATTGTAAACCACTATTGTGGGATCACCCCTATTGGTCTATGGAGGTTATGTTGTCTTCTATTGGCTCTTGTCAAGGGTGGTAAGGGTTTCTTTGTTTCTCCTATCTAAGTGGTGTTCTCTCCTTATTATGTGCTTCGTTTTCCTTATGGATGGTCTATTTGTATGCTTTATGGCTTGTTTTTCATTGTTCTAGACCCCTCGGTGGTCGGTTGCTTTCAATTTGCTTTTGTCGCTCATTCTTTCCTTTGTGTGTATCTGTTTTGTTTGCTTTATCTAGTATGTTGGGGGTGTAGCTCTATTTTGGCCCTCTAGTTGGTTTTTTCCTCCTCCTTAGGTTTTGCCTTTGATTTCGAGGGGTGTTCTTTAGATGGGTTATTGGCTTTGGGTCCATATTTTTCCCTTGCATTATTTTGTTCCTTGTTCAATTTGTTGTCTCTAAGATAGTGGCTTCTTCTCTCCCTGGGCTTTGTTTTTACCCTGAGATTCTCTTTTCCTATGAGTTCTTGTGCTGTTCCATTCTCCTTTCTTGCATGGATGTGCTCCTAATATATGTTACAACCCCTCTTTCATGATGTCTAAAGTGATGGGGACATTGGTAAAGTGGCAGTTTGTGGTTTTCTTGGGCTCTACTCTTCTATGTTGGAGTTGGGTTTCTTTCTCTTCTCTCTCCTATTTGGGTTTTTCCATCTGGTGTTTGTGCTTGGCTGGTGGTACCCTACTTTTAAGTTTTTCTCTAGTATATCCTCTTTCCCTTTCTATATGGGGCCAATGGGTTCTTTTAGAAAGTTCCTCTAGTGGTCATGGAGAACCTATCATATTTCATTAGGGCTTGTTTCATGCTTTGGTTTGACTTCCTTGTCTATGGTAGTGGTTGTTAGTTTCATGCTTGTGGTTAGATGGTGGTGGGATCTCTACCCTAGTATGATGATGTTGTTCACTCTTTTTGGTGCCTACTACTATGGGGTGTTTTAGGGCTTTATTACCTAGAAATTTTATGACTTTTCTATTCATTCTCTACCCTTGGAGGTTAAGGGGTTTGAAGTTTCTTCAACTAATTTGGATGAGGCCTTCGATGGGTTGTTGATGATCTTTAAGGGTGCTGCGAATTCTTAGATTTTAGGCATTTGTTTCTTGGTTGGGATACTTTTTATGTTCTTTATGAAGGACCTAGTGTTTATGTTGCTAAAGGTTGCTAAGTGTACTCTCTTTGTTGGAGTGTTTTCTTCTTACTGAATCTATAGATTATGTCTCCTATTGAGGTGGAGACCTATCCTTTAGAGGTGGAGTCCTCTCCTATTGAGGTCAAGTTGGGTTTTGAGAGTGCAATTTCTTATGTATCCTTAACATTTTTTCTCCCTTGTAGCTCCTATTGAGTGGGAGGCCAGTCCTATGTAGGTGGAGTTTGGGTTTGCTGGTGAGTTGTTACTACTCTAGTAATGGTACCCTTGGTGACTTATCCTCTAGAGGTGGAGTGGAAAGTTGGATTTTAGGGTTCTTATGCTTCAATATATCTACTATTTTAGATCAAAATATTGGTTCTTTGAGCACCATGGCTGCTATGAGTTGACTAGCTTAGGGAGTGTTATTGGGCTCAACTCTTTTAAATATTGAACACAAGGGAAATGGGTGTCCATTGTTTAGGAGATGGAACTTGGGACCCATTTTGCACTTTAGTTCATTATGAAACCAAGATCGCTCAACCAAGTGACTCAATTGAGGGATGGACTAGTGGTTTCATATTGTACTTGAACAAGGGTTCACCATTAAATGAAGCTTCAAAAGGAGAAATGCAAACACTTATGCACAAACCCTAGAAACTTGAAAGCATGAAATTAGATTGATAATTTGGAATCAAACAAAAAGGTACTTGAAAGAATGATGGAGTCAAATCAAGGTTTACAACTATGAAAATATGTCTTTTAAAGCACAATAGGACTGATATGCCAAGTTGGGAAATTTAGCCTTGCTATAGGGTTTCTAGGAAGAATTTGGAATCTTCTGATGATTGAGTAGGATCTATAGAAAGGTGACCAAAAGGGTATATTGGGACTCATATTCCAATTTGTGTGATTTAGTCGCATTACTAGGATTTGATTGATATTTTTGTAGCCTCTAGTGATCTTCTATAGCTCGCTTCTTGTCCAATCTTCAAGTTCAAAATTTTGAATTCTAGCATGTAGGTGAGTTTCTATGAAGATGACAACTACTTGACAACTTTGATAACTTTTACTACTTTTTCTTCAAAGGATTTTCAAACTCCAATTTACCTAGACCTACAAACACACATCAAGAGGGGAAAATGTTGTTTTGTTAGGGAATAAGGGTTTACCTTGGTCAAACCCCATTTTGGTAATTAAACCTTGAAATGAAATAGAAAATCACGAAGGAATTATGAATGAAAAAATGTTGTGTTGAAACTCACAAAACCCTTGAAATGAAGGTTGCAAACTTGTGTGAAAATGGCTAACATGAATGTAGATCTTGACTATTGATTGAATGCTAAAAACTTTGTCTTGAATGCTTACTTGAATCATGAAACCTACATCACAAATGTTAGCTCAAAAACACACATGATGCATGAAGACTTTGAAATGATGCTTGAATCTTTAATCTAGCTCCAAATTCTTGATGATTTTATCTTGAATGATCTTGAATAAAAACTTGAAGTCTCTTAGATTGCTTGCTTAGCTTACTTGAAATTTCCTAGATCTTGTTAGGAGAAATTATGTGAAATAACCTTGTATTTATACTTTTTTATGCCTAATTTCCTAAAATTACAACACTACACTTGCTGAAATCATATCTAAGATAATAAAATCCTACCAATAATTTGAATTAAAGTAGGTCTAGGTTAAAGTGAGACTCATACGCCAGGTTGGGAGTATGAGTCCCATTGGCCTAAACCTAGGATACATACTTCAAGAAGTGTTAAGTTCAATGTAACATTTAAAATCAGGCCCCAAGACCTTGGTGGGACCCATATGCCCAAAGGGGTGTATGAGTCCCAGATCCCTAGATCTAGAACACAGCCAAAAACATTAAATTATGATTTTTCATTTGTTAAATGTCAGGATTATCCTTATAAAAATGCATTTAATTAGGCTTGTTAATGCATTTAATTCAGCTTGTGGATACAAAATAGGAGCAATTGAGGAATAAATAAACCTAATTTCAAGAGGGAGAAGCTAAAAAAGTGTGAAAATGTATTTAAAGGGATACATTTTCCTACACTAAAAATATATTAACATACTAGTGGTTTGGGTTCCATGTCCCATTAGAACTTGCAAGTATTGGTTTAAATTTTGGGTTGTCTTGTCCACTCTTGGGGTGGTTATTGTGGAAGTATACTATTTTTTAGCTCTTTGGGTGGCTTTTTGGCTTGTTCTATTGGTTGAGAGGCCTTGTGTAATTTGGATTGTGGTCTGGGTTTCAGGTCCCATTAAAACCTGCATCTAGTGGTTCGATTTTGGTAGTCTTATTCACCCTTGGGGTAGTTGTTGTTGTTGGTTGTTGTGTTGTGGCTTTGTACCTGTGGCCTATTGACCTATTCCATTGGTTGTGAGGCATGTTTATTATTTGTAGTTTTTTTGTGTGTTAGTTCTATTGGCCAAGTGGGTTGTTTCATTTATTGGAATGTGTTGCTAGTTGTGAGGCATGTTTCTTGTTGTTGTACTGGGTTAGGGCCCTTTAACCCTAATTTTCTAATAAAAAAAGTGTATCAGATATTTATTGGAATGTGTTGCTAGTTGTGAAGCTAGATATTTAGAGTGATAAGATGGATATAAGTTGGATATTCAGAGTGATCAAATGGATATAAGATGGATATTCAAAGTGATTAGATGTATGTAAATAATCCATCCATCTCCTTTCTCAGTGTCGCCATCGAGATTTGGGTTGGGGAAACATATTTGTTGATGTAGAATGAAGAAACTCAATATTGTGTTAGCCTACCCAAGAAAACCTAGGTTTTTAATTTTCTAGTTATCCAAACCTCTGCATTGAGCATTTCCTTTGCATACTCGCTTCTTAATTATGTATCCCTATTGCTTTAATATTTTTAGATCCATCTGTGAGTTTTATTTACCCACACATCCGCATCTCCACCATGGTTCACCACCTATTAGACCTGCATCAACACAATTCACATCATTTTCATTAGCCATTTTTAAATCCTTTCATGAAAATGTCATAAAATAATCCATTGTTAAATCTAAGCATTTGGCTCCAATGATTTGAATTTTGAAAAATAAAATAATGTATTATATAGTTTCTCAAGTATATGCACTTATATGTGGGTTTTTAGGTTTTTAAATACTATCAGAAATCCTAGGTGACACACTAAGAATTTCATTTAGCTATGCATTTCCAAATACCTAGGTACTCACACATACAATTTCCCAATTTTTTGAACCCCTAAATTTCCACTTTTATACGACGTTGCAACAATTACTTGAGCTATGAGATTTACTTGTACGTCTTGGATACTTTGCTTACCACACTAGTTGACTCACAAAATTTCACCTTTCCTCCTCAAAACCTTCTTTTCCTTGCCTAAAATTTGACTTACTCAATTTTTCTACAGCTAGCCTACTCTAAACCATGCATTTGCACTAGTTTTACTCGAACACCTAGTTTCCTGACTTTTTGCTTCAAATCTCATGATCCAATCCACAATGCACCGTACTTTAAACTCAACCTTTATCACTATTTTCTCTAGCCTTGTTAAACAAGTAAATTTTAAAATTTGTGTCCTCAAGCCTTTATAAACTTGGGACATTTTGTGTAACCACACAACAACTATCAACCAACATGACTAAGTTTAAAAGAATCAGGAAACCAAACAACCTCCTCGAATTGAAACCTAAGATTATTTTTTAGAGTAATTTAGAAAATTCACTCAATAATAAGCATAAAAATTATGAAACTTATTAAAGAGTATGTAAAGCAATTTTCCCTTTAATATTTTCTTTGGTTCTTGGCCCTTACTTTTTTTGGCTTTGGGATGAATCTACACCCAAAGGATGAAGACTACTCCTAAATAAAGGCATACAATGTGCCAAGTGTTGGCTGCATGACTTTATTTACATATCATTTTCCTTTTGGGAATAAGTCAAGGCATGTGTCAGCTTGGTTGGGATTTTCTTCAAAGCTACTCTCATAAATTTGAGATCGCCCGCTCACTTGACACATCATCTACTGGTGTTGAGCAGTTTGTATTTTTGTGGAGTGATCTCTTTAGGAAGAGTTTTTTAGGAACATGGTGGGAATCATACTTTTGGAGTAGAACCTTTTGGTCAGCATCATTAACCTCTATAGTTGATCCATTAGTTTTATCCCAGGTTGTGTTAAAATTTGATTATTTTATGACAACTATCTTCGCTAAATATTTAAATCCATTAATGAAGTAGTTGGGACTTAATGAATGAGGATTTTTGTGATCTAATCAAGATCTAATATCATATTTTGAGCTATTAGGTTCAAGAATCTAGTAGTTTCTGCTTCTAGAATTTTTTCGATGGCCCTCTCTTCTTCTAGTTATAAATAGAGGTGTCAACATAAGTTTAAAAAGTTAGATAAATTACTTTGAAAACCTCTTTGAAGGATTAGATCTATTCGGGAGTTTATATTTTCTTAGAAGTAGAAGGTTTTTCTCTTTGGCATGTTATATTTTAATTCAAACTATCATCGGATTGGTATCCAACCTTTGTTTTTGAGTTCATATATTATAGAAGTTCAATCTATTTGGGAGAAATATTTGAAATTGTGCATGCTATGGCCTTTGTCAGAATTTCTTTTTTTATATCTCATTCATTTCTAAAAAAATTATCTTAAGTTTACTTTGGTAGTTTAGATGGCTAATTTTCATGTTGTTAAGCTTCTATGTTGAATGCTAACTTTTAGAAATTGGATTTTCTATTGAAATTTTCCATTTTCTATTGAAATTTTCCATTTTCTATCAAGAGTTTGCCATTTTCCATATTATGTTGTGAAGGAAGAAGGGTTTTGTAAGTTTCTAGATATTTCTATTAATCTTTAGCGTTTTCTTATGTCTGATTCGACCGTAATGGGTGCTTCCCATGGGGAGATTTGAAAGACTGCATTATGCTTTCTCTAGCCTTTGTTGCTCATTCTCTTCCCAACAATGAAGGGTTTGTGGTATTCTATGTCTAGGGAATGTGCAGGATCATCATGGGCCAAAAAGAGGCAATATGATGGGTATTTGTAGGGTATGTGACTGACGACTTTTTTTTACCCAAAATTGATGAAATGAAAAGGGTTTTTAAAGGAGATTCTTAGCTTTCCAACAATATAGATTATGCTTTACTTTGAATTTAATAAATAATAATTATTCATTTTCTATTTGAATTACGAGTAAATTTCTGACTGATAGGCTGATTGAAAAACATCTATGAATTTCAAATGGTATCACATTTTTGAATCTGAAACATGCATCACATTCTATGCTTCATATTCTATAGGATTAAAAAATAAAATTGAATTTCATGAAGTTTTGACCAAGTTAAGGTGGTCAAACATATGAGTCTCTATATTTTTTAAAATTTGTAATAAAAAATCATAATTAATTATTTACTTGAAAAAAATTACAAAAATATGCATCACATTTGGACATGAGTCCTCTACATATGTCTAAAATCTTATAAACAAATATTATCATTTTATTGTGGTTAGGGTGGTCGGACATACACCTACTTCTTAATTTTTCCACGAAATTTAAGTACTCATTGAAATTTCAAATTTTCAGCAAATAGTTTTTTTTTTTCAAATAAACCTAGTAGTTTAGAAACTAAATTCAATTTTCTATAGATTCTATTCTTACATATTTTTGAAATAATATAGATAACTTATTCAAATTTTTACATCAAGTTGCCTAACTTTGATTTTTCTGATTTTTTTGCCACTTAAGGGCTTGTTTTGTCCATGATGATCTGCACATACCCTCTATCATATCAGTTATAAGGAATAGTTAAGGTTTGAAATGTTGTAAAAGCTTTGGTCCACTGCTATTTTTATGTTTTATTCTTATTTCTTTCTACCTGTTCCCCCAAAACACAAAGTAGAGTTGGTTTTCTATAAAAATCCAAAAGGTTATTTAGTGAGGTGCAAATTGGTCCCCCACTCACTGAATTTCCCATATGGTTGTCGAAGAAGCATATGGTTTGATGATCAAAAATTATTTTTATTGCACGCCGACACTTGGTGTGACACAATATTTTTGAATGTCTAATTAGAAGTCAGAAATATTTCTTAAATTAGACCAAGAAAAGAGGCTAGAAATTTTATGCCCAAAATCCAAACAAGAGCGTCTTCAAGAGGCAATTTCTAGTACTCCCAATTACCTGTCTCGGTATCAAGGAGATGAAGAATTATAGGTTTTGTATCACCTATAAGAAGAAATAGGGTAAGAAGTGTTAGCCCACAATCCATAGCCTTATCTACTCCTCTAGGAGGCCAAAATTTCCAAATCATATTACCTGTATACCCTATATGTGGAGGCCAAAATTTCCAAATCAGAATACCTGTATACCCTATCCATAGGAATCTGTTTACAATGGCTCATCTAGGTGCCCCCACGCCTATACATTTTATAACCTGCAATAGCGATAGTCTGCTACAACCACCTACACCCCTAGATGTATCGCTTGCCGTACCCACCAATGCTCTCAAGGCCATCCCAATGTTTTTTGGGGAGGATTTCAAGAGCCCCTTCAAACATCTCCAAGATATAGCATAGGTATGCAGAGTACATAACATTGCAAAAGAGAATGTTTCTCTTAGGTTACTGGCCACGTCTTTCAAAGGAAAAGCCCAAGAGTGGTATAGGTCTTTGGCTTCTGGTTCTATCTACTCTTGGGACCAACTTAGAGAGAAATTTTTTGAGAACTTCTCTGAAAAGGGAGATCGTTCCTCTTTTCTACATCAATTAATCACCATCAAAAGAGTCTTGCAAGAGGCCATGAGCAACATCAACACTAGGTTTCACAAATCTTGGCAAAGAACTCCTGTGAGCGCCAGGCCTCCAGCCGCTATGGTGTTCATGTTTTATATAAAGGATTTCAATTTGGATATCACAGTCATGGTGTAGTCTATGGGAGGAGACATTCTTCCCAATGCATATGATCTAGTTGTGTGCACAAAAAATAGTCTGATTGATACTGGGAAGCTTCCACCAGGTTTGCCAATGCCCATGTTCATGGAAATATCTGACACCCTCTAGGAAGAAGCAAATCTGAGCACCTCTACTCCACAAGCAACCACATCAGCTATACCACCATCATTGTACGCATACCCTGGTGCAGAACCAAGCATGTCAAGCTCCTCTTCATTGGAAACAAATGTCAATGATATAAAGAATCTCATGTGATCCTTTTCAAATGAGCTAGTCCTCATTCGATGACAGGAAGAAGGACCTTTGGAGCCTCCCACACAAACCTATCAAGGAGGAAGGTCATCTTATCAATAGAACATATATCAAGGAGCTTCAAAAGGAGGAAGTCAACAATTAGTGAGCACAAACCAGAAATTCCTAGTTAGAATGCTTCTTTAGACCTTTTTGAACAATCCAAGAAAATATTTAGTCCCAAACTACAACAACCTAGCAGAGGATGAGAACGCATGGTGCTTCCCGTGTAATGATAGTCATATGCCCCAAAATTTTCCACGGAGAAATCTTCAGTAGAAGATAGCAGAGCAAAGGAGCCAGGGCGTGTTCTCAAACACAAACGAATATCAGTCTCCCAAAATGTAGAATTCCCACTTTAGAGTGAAAATGTAAGGAATGTCCTTAGAACAAGAGATGGATATTGCACAAGACTAAGCGCTATTCTCTTGGATGGAAGAAGAAGATGCAGTATTTGCAAATGATGCTCTGACAACTAGTGCCCCACAATTACAGTTTGACTACAACACAAGGTCTAAAAGAAGGATCATTGGAGAATACTTGCAACAAGCTCCATAATGTCCACAACCATGTCAACCACAGCCACAAGAAAAGCAAGCCATGCAAGCCTAACCCACTTAGTAGTCATAAGCTCCATCATTTCCAGAGAAGGAGATAGAAAAAGCACTAATCCCACCCATGTTAGATTAGCCTCTCCCAAAGATGAGAGAGATACCACCATTCAAGCCCAAGGTCCTACTAGTCAAAACACACAATGTGGTTGAACAGTTGAAGTAGGCACCTACTAATGTATCTCTATGGGACATTATATTGATTCTAGTACAAAAGATATTGCTCTAGGAAGCATTAAAGAAAGAAGAACAAACACCACAAACATATACAATTCCACTGCAAGATGAAGTTAAAGACAAAGAGCCTACATCAGACCCCAAATCTTTGAGACACGTGGCATATGTGAATGTCACAGACAACACAAATGTGAAAGAGGTAAGCAAGCCAAAGCCCACACCTTTATTTTTAACACTTATTGTGGGGGATAAGCTTTTACACAATAGCATGATTGATTTAGGAGCTAGTACTATGGGCATTCCTAAAAAAGTGGTACATGACCTAAAACTCAAGTATGAGCTTCTTGAGAAAGGGATCATGCAATTAGATGGGAAGGGTATGTGCAGGATCATGATGGGCCAAAAAGTGGCGATATGATGGGTATGTGTAGGGTATGTGGATGGCGACTTTTTTTTACCCAAAATGGATGAAATGAAAATGGTTTTTAAAGGAGATTCTCAACTTTCCACCAATATAAATTATGCTATACTTTGAATTTAATAAATAATTATTATTCATTTTCTATTTGAATTACAACTAAAGTCCTGATTGATATGTTGATTGAAAAACATCTATAGGTGATCCCACAAAGCTGGTTTACAATTTCTGGGAGGAACTGATTTTTGCTGAAATCGCATATTTTTAGAAAATATAATGATTTAAGCCTTAAAAGGTTCCATTTAAAGAATTCCAATTGAAGAGGGTTTGATAAAACTACCTTAAATCAAACCCCCTTGGATAGAACCCCGCTAATTTTAAACCATACCTATAACAAAGTCTCCTTTACACCTATCAAAATGCTAATAAAAAAACACTTTTGATTTACCTTTTGGGGCATCAAATGAATTCATTTAAAATTTATTTTTTTGTAAGTATGTATGCCTTATTATAAGCTTCCCAAAAAGTATAATTTTAAATAAATTTAATTTAATTATTATCTTTATTTTTTATTTCTCATGAATGTAGGTTTTTCACCGAAAATCAAGCTCTTTGTTCTACACGTGAAAAAATAGCATATTATCAAGAAAAGAAATTTAAAAATATTAGTGCACCAGATATTGAAGTCCTTGATCCAACAAAGAAAAATAAATTGAATTTCGATACATACAAAAAAAGTTACGCGTTATACGGTCGCACTATGTCTGAATTATAATTGGTTTGAATTTGAAACTTGATTAAACAAAAAATATTCAATACAAAACTATCTAACCAATTGGAAGCACTAGATATCAGAGTTAAAAATATAGATTCGAAAGAATAATAATTTTATACTTCAAGGAAAAAAAGTTATGCATTATACGGTGAGCATCACTTTTTAAAAATGTTGTTTTCTGAAAAAAACTAGTTTTCGAGGGAGATGGAAAAAGAAGTGAATTTGATTCCAAAATTTTTGAAAAAAATATATTTAGAATCCATAGACAAAATTTCAAGAAACTATAGTTTACATCATCTTCAAATTCCTCACGGTTTAGCCACTATAGGTGCCCGAAAGTGAAGATATAGTTAAAAAAATTTATTTCAGTGTCCAGTTTGGCCAAAAATTGTAAACCACTATTGTGGGATCACCAGATATCTTTCAAACGGTATCACATTTTTTGAATTCGAAAAATGCGTCACATTCTATGTTTTGCATACTATAGAATTAGAAAAACAAAAATTGAATTTCATGAAGTTTTGACCAAGTTAAGGTGGTTAGACATACGAGTTTTGATATTTTTTAAAAGTTGTAATAAAAAATTCATAATTAATTATTTACTTGGAAAAAAATTAGAAAAAAATATGCATCATATCCGGACGAGTCCTCTACTTATATCTAAAATCTTATAAAAAAATATTACCATTTTATTGTGGTTACAGTGGTTAGACAGAGACACCTACTTCTTATATTTTCCCAAAAATTAAAGTACTACATTGAAATTTCAAATTTGCACCAAATAGATTTTTTCTTTTTTTCAATAAACCTAGTAGTATAGAAACTACATTCAATTTTCTATAGATTCTATTCTTACATATTTTTGGAATAATATAGATAACTTATTTAAATTTTTACATCAAGTTGCTTAACTCTATATTTTTTTATTTTTTTGCCACTTAAGGGCCTGTTTTTTCCATGATGATCTTGCACATTCCCAAAAGAAGGTTTTTACCATTGATCACATCAAATATATATCTTTGAACCTATTTTCATGTCCAAGCCAAATAGTCACGCAAGAAATAGTTGTGATAAACTCCCCCCAATATTTGGGATGTGTCTTTCAAGGGACTTTACAACAAAGCTTGGTGAATATTTAATGCCTGATTGGTCTCATATGATATTGCAGACCAAGCATGGGGAAAAGATGAATATCCGGTTTGAATCCTTGCACCTAGAACATTTATCGAACAATGTGGTCCTATGCTTTAAAGCAATGCATACCTCCTTCTCAAAAAGGAAGACATATTGTATAGAAATGTTAGAAGATGAGGAGGACACGAGTGATCGGATCCCCAAAGAGGAGGTCCTCCTCAACCAATTTATTGACTCCGACCCATTTGGGAACTTCCATGCCACCGGATTAGGCACCTATGTGATCTTCGATGATGACCAAGTCTTCCCAAAATTGGTGAAAGAATAGGAAGAGCCTAATGGACCAAGCGACAACAGTTTATTTATGTTATATTTTGATGGTGAAAAATGCAAGGTTAGTTCTGAAGCAGGTGTCTGATTGATATCCTTGACTAGATCAGAGACCCTCAAATCTTTTCATTTCCACTTCCCATACTCGAATAATGATGCTAAGTATGAGGCCTTGATTCATGGTTTGTTTCTTTCCAAATAGATGGGCATGAAGAGAGTACAAGCATTCAAATATTTAGAGTTGGTTGTAAGCCAAATCCATGGTAGGTGGCTGCTAAAAATGTAAGAATGAAGTCTTAAAGACACAGAGTATGGGATCTAATCAAGAGAGCTTTGAAGCTTTTAACATACAAGTTATCCCGTGGTCCAAGAATAATGTCATTGATCAGATGGATTTTATTGGTTCACAATTTGATTCAATTTATGAGTTAGGGATGAAGCAAAATGCAGTATAAATCATCATCCAACCATTAATTCCTGATAATGATCAAAACTGGTAGGTTTTCGAGGATGACATTCAAATTGCCACATTTTTACAAAAATCAGGAAAAGCTTCCGACCATTTGCAGTCCAAGGCTAGAGAGCTATGAAAGGGAAATGATCCAATTAAAAGGAACTAAAATCCCTCGAGGTGTGATTTCTCTTGAAAATATTTTTGACTATGATGATGTGAGGAATAGAAAAAAAAGATTCACTATTGATGAGAAAAGACTACAAGGATCTCGATGTCGAAAATGGTAGAAAGTTAAAAGTCGGAAGATACGCCCCACAAAAGGATAAAGAGAGACTAAAAGGGTTATGCTCTACATATGAAAAGGCCATAGCTTGGACCTATGATGATCTAGGAGGATACAATCCAAGCATAATTCAACATACTATTGACTTGGCTGAAGGCTCAAGCCCATCCTGATGGAACCCCTCAAAATTTTCTTTGGTTCCATGTTTACACTTTCAATACTTGGCTTGGACCCTCATTTTTTTCTTAGGGTTATGGTCCTTATCATTGTTTTATGGTTTGTGTTGCCAAAACCCTTCAAAATTGACCTATGAGTCTAAAAACCCTTGGGTGTTCTATTTTTGCATTGACCTGATGCTCCAGGTTTCTAGTTATTAAAGTCACTTCTTATGCCATTAGAATCATTATTTTCATTGGCCCCCTAGGTTTAGGTTTTTTTCTCACCAAATTCCTTTTCAGCACTTAAATTATCCTATATTTGGGATTGAATTTCATGTTTAATTCCTTAAGTATTAAGTTTTCATGCCTAAGGGTCAAATTCCCATTGGCCTAGTAGTGGCCCCCTTATAAAAATAACATTTGTGGCATGTGAAAATTTTATTTTTGAGAAGATTGTTCGATTGTTGTAGGAGAATCTCAATCATTCCTCACGTGCCCACTCTGTTTTATTGTTTATTAAAATATTGAACAGGTTGGCGGGTAGTTTCCATGTGTCATGTCAAATGGTGGGACCATTGCTTCTACAGGGTTAGTAGGTGGAGGTTGGAGAAAGATCAATGAGATATGTTTCTACACACGTCTTCACTGGGTCATTCCCTGTGTGCTCGTTCATTCTGCGTATTAAGGATAATTAGTCACATAGGCTTGTGGGAACTGGACACATGTTTCCTATTTGTGATGGGCCCGATATCTTCTTGTGATCGGTGAATGATATAAAAAGGGAATCTACAGTGGTTGTTGGGTGACGTGGTCAAATATCCATTGCTCCTAGCCACCCCACCAAATTTTATTTAATATTTATAAAATATCATGGGCTAGTAGACAAGGTGACACCTATCGTTTCATGGAGGGATCCGCCAAGCTATGGAGGTAACAAGTGTTTTATAAGGATAAAGATTGATGGTTAATGGCAGATGACATGGGTCAATTTTGATCGCTCCCTGCCATCCTATAAGGGGCCCACTTCTATCTCCATTTTCTTAGCGGGAAAGTGGGCGATTGCCACGTAGAACATTTCAAAGGCTCTGAAAAACTCTAGTGGAGATGGAATGCTGCTAAATTTGGCTGAGATGGCACTATGATAAAAACTACTACATAGTAGAAAAAATTCTTTTGGCACATGTTTGGGATTTCAACCATCAAATCTATCAGATGCTGGTATACATGGGAAGGTGAAAATAAAGAGGTAGGGTATAGGCCGATATTCTAAGATTGAATCAATATCACTACCCACTATCCTATTGTGATGAAGTGCAAGTGTATTAATTCTCATGGGTGAGTGGGTAAAGATGACATGATACCTAATTTAATTAATACTAAGTATGTGATTAGATGTGCTGATAGAGTGGGTGCCTATCCACTTAAAGGCATTAATGACATACATTTTAAGCTTTCTCATAATTATATTTTCTGATTGTAACTATCCATTGATTCATATGAATGTGTGATCAATGGTCGAGGTTCAAAAATCAAGCAACCTATTTTTAGCTCGCTCACACAAGATTTTATTTTTAGAATTAATGGTTGGAAGACTTGCATGGATCAATATAATGAGGAATCGATGGCCATATTTTTAATTCAAAGTTTGCATTCAAAGGATGAAAATTAAGTTAAATTTGAGAGTAGGTTGGTGAGGAATTTCAAAGGTATCATGATTAAACATTCCCTAGGTAAGTAGCTACTTGTACTTTCTCTTCTCAATTATGGTCATAACAGTTTGTTGGTTTTAGAATCCTAGGGTGGTGAGGGTTTTCTTTAAATTTGGAAACTTATTGTTCTTGTTTTGGTTACTATGAAAATGAGTAATTTAGGCGAGTCTGTTAAGCCAATCTGAAGGTTTAGTTGACTAAATTTGCCTGAATCCAAGGACAATACTCCTAATGATGAAGTTGAAATACAGGAAGATCCTGAAACACCAAAGGGTAGAACAACATGTAGGAAATTTAAGAAATATGGTGTAAGGAGTAATTGCCACCTAATAATCCAAACCGTTTTAGAAGAACTAGTCAATTTTAAGGGGAAGGAGTTGGTTGAGTATGAAAAGAAGGAAAATAAAAGATGCAAGTAATGTAAATCTTACCTAGGGAGACATAATTCTCTTGTTGAGGTTTATCATAGCCCTTCAAATAGTGGAGGTGACATTGATCTAGAGTGTGGCCATTATCCCCTTTCTCTAGTGCCTTCTGAAGATTCTGATGAGGAAGCAGTGATGGTTCCTCTAATTTCATCATGAACAACGCGTTTGTGAGCATACTTTGATGTTGATGAATCAGAGTGGTGTCTCTGCCCCATTTTTCTTTTTGATGACACCATAACCACTGCATTAGGGTCATCCTCTTCAACATGTTTGTGGATTTTGGATTTTACTGTTGATGTGGAAATATATGGGTATGGTGTGTTGGAGAAGTGTTAGACTTCCTAACTTTCACTATAGGTATGCTTTTTCTACACTAATACATTTGACTGCAAAATATGACAAAACTGTCCAATGAAATATGTAAAATTCAATGTTCGTCGGGTGCTTGTAAAATTTGATGTGTAATTTCCAATTTTTTGAAAGTTTATCCCCGACGTTTGTCAAAATTTCCACGAACCTGGTATTTGTCAATGAGCACATAATGTTGTCAATGATTGTCAAGGAGCACATAATGTTGTAAACAAATACCTAGAACACATAATGACTTAATGTTGTCAATGATTGTCAAGGAGCACATAATGTTGTCAATGATTGTTCCAGATATTTGTTTACATCAATTTTCTTTAACGTAGTAGCATCTCATTTGTCTTATTTGTTGCATAATGACTTATATTTTTTTTCATTCAATAGTCATGTACATTAATTTATATATATTGTAGTAAAATGGTTATAATATATTGTTTATATTCATTCAACTAGGTAAGTACCAATGGTTATAATAATTATGTATTGTTTATGTTCATCTCAACTAGGTTACAATGCCTCTTATTGACGAAGTTACTAAAGGCGGAATGGCGTCACTATGTATGACATCTCCAAACCAATAGGACAAAGACACTTCAATTCCATGCAATGCTTGTATGGACAATTCATGATGCCCCAGGGCTAACACATTTTTGTGGTATGTTATAACATCTCGAACAAGACTTTTTAAAAAATAAATATTTAATTTGATGAAGTAGGATATCAAGGAATGCCTTAAAATAATATATCATTATATATAATTATAAAATTGACATATTTAACCCAATTATATATCATCCCTTGCACGTCAAACAAAGTGTAAAATTGCATGTCCAATTTGTGGTCGAAAAGATGAAATCTCATTATTCAACAAGTTTATATAGCCGATGAGTATAGGCACTTCCTCCTACAGAAACCGCTGGGCATCGAACTACTAAAAATCTTTTCAATGGGAAAGAGGAGACTACATCAAACCGCTAAGAATGTCACCCTCACCTATGAAGCAATATGGTAATGTAACTGCCATACATCGGATCAAATTGTTTATCTATCATATATGATATGTTTTGAATTTATATTTGTATATTACGTGCCAGTTTACTCGTTGTACCTGAGAATGATTGTCGCTGTTAATTTGTTTAACTTATATGCTTCATGAAGGTCGTCAAGGCATTAATGGTCAAGCCCACAGGGATCTGCCAAAAGTTATCCTGCGACAATTTAGTAGGTTTCTACTATGAGTAGTTGCAACAGCACTGTTTTGACAACATTAGAAAGAATATAACAAACCAAGTGGTAACATTATCGATGGAAGGCATGACAAAGAAAAAATTGTCAAAATTTGTAGTGACATTCAAGAAGCCAATCATGCAATGAAAAATGTCATTCAATTGAATAGTGATGTAGACCAAATTAATATAAGTGCCCTTCCTTGGTTATTAACAAAGTAGCAATGCAATGCTATAAAATAAGTCATACAAAAAATTTGATTTCCCACAGGATTTGCTGCGAACATAAACAATATAATAACAAAGAAAGGTGAATTTGGGTTAGGGTTGAAAACTCATGATTGGAATGCCTTCATTAAGGTAATTATTCTGGTATATTATATACACTTGTATAATGCATGTACTTTTTAGTGTATTGTGTTTACTACTTTTGGAAAAATAATGAAAAGATCATTTTATAATTGTTGCAGTACATTCTACCTCTATCTCTCCCGCACAACTTTAACAACAATGTCAAGCAAGTTATATATGATCTTAGAAAATACATGAGGTAAGTAGCGATATTTGTTCAATTCATTGTATACACCTTATAATTGCCATTTTTTTTACTTGTTATGTAATATACTGTATATTTTTGTTAAATCTCGTTAATATATTTGCACTTTGAATCACTTGTAGATGGCTATCATCTAAAGAAATCCATAAAGAAGATATAAATTATTGGAAGAGAAAATCTTTGTCTAATGTGTGAATTGCAAAAGTGTCTACCCTCAACATTTTTCAATGCACAAGAACACTACCTCATACACTAAGTTGAGGAGATTGAATTGTGTGGATCTGTACACACAAGGTCAATGTGGATGGTTGAGAGGCACTTGAAATTTTTGAAGGCTTTGGTTAGACAAAGAGCACATCCTGAGGGTTCTATGGTGGAGGGATATATGGTATACCTGACCATGGTGTACATTAGTGAATATCTTCCTAAGTTTGCAGCAAAGATCCATTTAGATCGCATTTGGGATCCCAACTCCATTAACAAATTTGAAGGAGAGTACCTATTAGGGAAAGGTAGATTGAGGAAAGTGAGAGGTAATTATAAGATGGTGATGGAGATTAATTGGAATGCATTTTACATATGGTTTTTATGTATATTGTACTTATTTAATTTTTAATCTTCAATATACATGAATTATAAATTAAGGTCATGTACTATGGTATTTAAGTAATTATACGTCGTTTGTGAATTTCAATTTATTTTGGTACAGTTGGTTGAGAGTGGGATGCACTACATTTGTACATCGCCAACAATCTTGATTGGATGATGGTATGGATTCAACGATGTCAACAATCTGGTCGCACATTAACATGGGAAGGTGTGGCTTCATTGGTTAAAGAAGCTCATCATAATGGAGATTCCAATGTTACACAAAGGGAAATTGATTTAGCATATGGTTTAAGAGATAAACAGGTACGTATAAATATATTAATCACCCATATTATTTAATTATTTTCA
The DNA here is from genome assembly GCA_007258455.2 of Sequoia sempervirens. Classification (NCBI taxonomy): domain Eukaryota; kingdom Viridiplantae; phylum Streptophyta; class Pinopsida; order Cupressales; family Cupressaceae; genus Sequoia; species Sequoia sempervirens. The sequence continues at coordinate 120,308,800 of VDFB02193867.1, forward strand.
AGTATATTGATGTATATATATCTTGAGATTGTTTTCTTTCCATACATTCAGCCAAGAACAAATATGTTTATCAATTGACGATATTGCAATAATTTTTACATGTTTGACATATTGCAGGTGAAACACCACAAGGCTATGTGGTGCAATGGTTGTAAATATTGAATCAAAATGTTGGATGACATGAAGAAAACTTGTGATTCTGGTATAACTACAGTCTTTTAGGTGACTAATGTTTTATCTAGAAGTGACATACATCCATAAGTCTCAAAAAATTGATACTATGGGATTTTGGATGATATACTTGAGTGTGACTTTAAGTCCTTCAGATTAATTTTGTTCGTCGTCCTATGGTATGGGCTATGATTGAATGAAAATGATCCTGAGAGAACTGTTATTGAACATAATAATGGATTTACCATGGTTAATACAAGGTTGATTGAGCGAGCTGGAAATGAGCCCTATGTTCTTCCAAGCCAATGTGAGCAGGTATTTTACTCAGAGGTTCCAGGTAAACCAGGTTGGTCATTTTTTGTTAGACATGATCCAAGAGGAAGGCCGGTAAAGTATAATGTGGTGGAAGAAGAAGATACCTAAGAACTAGAAGATGATGTAGATGATGATTAGGATCAACGGTTAGTTGATGATGTCCCTAATGAAGATGTCTAAGAGGAGGAACTAGATGATGATGATGTAGGAGTTAATGTTCATGAAGATGACATCCGTGTGGATGATGACATTATCGAAACTGATATCGATGACGATGATGATGATATGACCAATCCTTACAATGTCAAATCTAGATCGGATGATACAGACAAAGAGTTGGATAAAGAAGAAGATCAATGACATTGAAATGTATAAGTTACTTCATTATATTATCTATTTGATATTAATTTCTTGATAGAATTATATTTGACTTATGTGGTTGCATAATTAATTCATGATGTTTTTTAATTTTTATGCCATTACATGATTAATTTAATGATGTACTTTTTAATGTTTGAAAGGTCAAAAAATTAAAACATTTCAATAGTGATGTTAACAACCTTTAAATTAGTGTGTTTTATGTTTCATGTGATCATAAAAGATTAAAAAGTCAGTTGTAGAGGTGGTTGTTCAATGGTTGACGTGTATGTTGGTTCTTTTTACAATGTAACCAGGTTTTTCTTCTAATATACCTATGGAATTGCCAATTCAACCAAGCAGCTCGGCGACCTCGACCAACTCGACGAGGACTTTAAAAGCCTCATACACTTTGGAGCTCTCAAGACGTGGAGGCGACCCTTTAATGTGTTTACAACCTCTACACCTCATTATTATAAAACAAACATTAACACAGTGCATGCATTCACCAATAGCTCAACACGATAAGATAATATCAACTAGAATTGGTTGTTCATAGACAATATCAACTATCCGGAGCTGTGGAGATAACTAAACACAATCCATTGTATAAGATAGTCAATGATTTGCAATTTGTAGCAAGCTCTAGGCAAAGACAAACAACAATGAACCCATACTAAATGAATGCATAAACTTAGATCAGTGCCATATATCCATTGCAGGAGTCAAATTCATAAGCATCTAGAGGTTTATAATAGATTTAATACATCACATATAAGATCCCCGACAATATTGCATTACAATTTCATCAGTGTGCATTCTAACCCAGGATTACTTATCAAATCCTTATACAACACATATCCGCCTATAATCCCATTCAAGCATTTTGATTAATTCCTTGAATTAAAGCTAAAATAGAATCATACACACCACAATGGCGAGATGGATAAAATAACCCTTAGTTATTTCACTCAAAGTTCA
>VDFB02193867.1:120310723-120323312 GCA_007258455.2 Sequoia sempervirens
AAATTATGCATTTATTTGATACAATGTATATTAGAAAGAATATAACATAAACGTTATGGAAAATATTGGATGGAAGGCATGACAAAGAAAAAAATTGTCAAAATTTGTAGTGACATTCAGGAAGCCAATCATGCAATGAAAATGTCATTCAATTAAATAGAGATGGAGACCAAATTAATATAAGTTCCCTTCCTTGGTTATTAACGGAGCAGCAAAGCAATGCTATAAAAGAAGTCATACAAAAAATTTGATTTCCCACGTGATTTGCCGCTAACATAAACAATAATATAATAACAGCAGTGAATTTAAGTTAGGTTGAAAACTCATGATCGAATGCCTTCATTAGTAATTATTCCGTATATTATATACACTTGAAATAATGCATGTACTTTTCAGTGTATTATGTTTAGTACTTTTGGAAAAATAAGGAAAAGATCATTTTATAATTGTTGCAACACGTTCTACCTTTATCTCTCCCAGACAACTTTAACAACAATGTCAAACAAGTTATATATGATCTTGGAAAATACATGAGGTAAGTAGCGAGATTTGTTCAATTCGCTATATACATCTTATAATTTCCATTTGTTTCACTTGTTATGTAATGTATTGTATATTTTTGTTAAAAATCGTTAATATATTTGTACCTTGAATCACTTGTAGATGGCTATCATTCAAAGAAATCCATAAAGAAGATATAAATTATTAAAGAGAAAAAATTCCTTTGTCTAATGCGTGAAATATAAAAGTGTCTACCTTCAACTTTTTTCAATGCATAAGAACACTACCTCATACACCAAGTTGAGGAGATTGAATTGTGTGGACCTGTACATACAAGGTCAATGTGGATGGTTGAGAGGCACTTGAAATTTTTGAAGGCTTTGGTTAGACAAAGAGCACATCCTGAGGGTTCTATGGTGGAGGGATATATGGTATACCTGACCATGGTGTACATTAGTGAATATCTTCCTAAGTTTGCAGCAAAGATCCATTTAGATCGCATTTGGGATCCCAACTCCATTAACAAATTTGAAGGAGAGTACCTATTAGGGAAAGGTAGATTGAGGAAAGTGAGAGGTAATTATAAGATGGTGATGGAGATTAATTGGAATGCATTTTACATATGGTTTTTATGTATATTGTACTTATTTAATTTTTAATCTTCAATATACATGAATTATAAATTAAGGTCATGTACTATGGTATTTAAGTAATTATACGTCGTTTGTGAATTTCAATTTATTTTGGTACAGTTGGTTGAGAGTGGGATGCACTACATTTGTACATCGCCAACAATCTTGATTGGATGATGGTATGGATTCAACGATGTCAACAATCTGGTCGCACATTAACATGGGAAGGTGTGGCTTCATTGGTTAAAGAAGCTCATCATAATGGAGATTCCAATGTTACACAAAGGGAAATTGATTTAGCATATGGTTTAAGAGATAAACAGGTACGTATAAATATATTAATCACCCATATTATTTAATTATTTTCAAGTATATTGATGTATATATATCTTGAGATTGTTTTCTTTCCATACATTCAGCCAAGAACAAATATGTTTATCAATTGACGATATTGCAATAATTTTTACATGTTTGACATATTGCAGGTGAAACACCACAAGGCTATGTGGTGCAATGGTTGTAAATATTGAATCAAAATGTTGGATGACATGAAGAAAACTTGTGATTCTGGTATAACTACAGTCTTTTAGGTGACTAATGTTTTATCTAGAAGTGACATACATCCATAAGTCTCAAAAAATTGATACTATGGGATTTTGGATGATATACTTGAGTGTGACTTTAAGTCCTTCAGATTAATTTTGTTCGTCGTCCTATGGTATGGGCTATGATTGAATGAAAATGATCCTGAGAGAACTGTTATTGAACATAATAATGGATTTACCATGGTTAATACAAGGTTGATTGAGCGAGCTGGAAATGAGCCCTATGTTCTTCCAAGCCAATGTGAGCAGGTATTTTACTCAGAGGTTCCAGGTAAACCAGGTTGGTCATTTTTTGTTAGACATGATCCAAGAGGAAGGCCGGTAAAGTATAATGTGGTGGAAGAAGAAGATACCTAAGAACTAGAAGATGATGTAGATGATGATTAGGATCAACGGTTAGTTGATGATGTCCCTAATGAAGATGTCTAAGAGGAGGAACTAGATGATGATGATGTAGGAGTTAATGTTCATGAAGATGACATCCGTGTGGATGATGACATTATCGAAACTGATATCGATGACGATGATGATGATATGACCAATCCTTACAATGTCAAATCTAGATCGGATGATACGCATTAAAGAGTTGATAAAGAAGAAGATCAATGACATTGAAATGTATAGTTACTTCCATTATATTATCTATTTGATATTAATTTTTTGATAGAATTATATTTGACTTATGTGGTTGCACAATTAATTCATGATGTTTTTAATTTTTATGCCATTACATGATTAATTTAATGATGTACTTTTTAATGTTTGAAAGGTCAAAAAATTAAAACATTTCAATAGTGATGTTAACAACCTTTAAATTAGTGTGTTTTATGTTTCATGTGATCATAAAAGATTAAAAAGTCAGTTGTAGAGGTGGTTGTTCAATGGTTGACGTGTATGTTGGTTCTTTTTACAATGTAACCAGGTTTGTCTTCTAATATACCTGTGGAATTGCCAATTCCAATTGAAGGCAGCTCGAAGGACCTGGACTAAACTGGACAGGACTTTAAAAGCCTCATACACTTCGGGCTCTACAAGACCCGGGAGGGTGATCCCTTAATGAGTTTACAACATCTGCACCATTATTATAAACAACATTAACAATAGCATATGATCTCACTTAATAGCTCAACACAATAAGATAATATCAACTAGAATTACAGTTCATAGACAATATCAACTATCTGGAGCGCGAGATAACTAAACACAATCCATTGTATAAGATAGTCAATGATTTGCAATTTGTAGCAAGCTCTAGGCAAAGACAAGCAAATACTGAACTACACAAATAATTACAACTTAGATCAATGACATATATCCATTGCAGAAGTCAAATTCATAAGCATGTAGAGGCTTTAACAGATTTACTACATCACATATAAGATCCTCGACAATATTGCATCAGTAAGTTCATCGTACAGCATTCCTAAATCCCGTGACTACTTATCAAATCTTATACAACACATATCTGCCTATAATCCCATTCAAGCATTTTGATTAATTCCTTGAATTAAATCTAAAATAGAATCATACACACCACAACAGTGAGATGGATAAAATAACCCTTAGTTATTTCATTCAAAGTTCAGATATGCATGTACAATGGAGAGACATGAGCTTGAATTTTCATTTCAACTCAAATGCTAGTATTGTTATACAACATTAAATCTCCATGAACTCAAAACTTGTTACATAATGACTCAAAACCTAAATTGCATTTCTCTAAAACCATTGGACTTTACAATTCGCTCTGCAACTTCACCTAGACTCAACAAAAGTTATCTAACTTGCTAACCCGTAATTCTAGCCTTGAAATCCTTCTTATAGAAAATGAAAGAGCAAACAAGCATCGAGCTAGAAAGTACACCTATCACCAGTCAATTGGAGCACCTGGTGATATTCCAAAATTTGTTACAACAACCACCACCTTGAAAAATATTCTTGTTCAAAAATCATTACAACAAAAATCATTTTGGAGCATATTCTCGTTCATCATGTCAGCGGAGGAAGGTTGATGCAATAAAAAAAAACCACATGAAACCCACGCCAAGAAAGTCATCCATACAAAACTGGAAACATTGTAACCGCAACATCTGATTTGCCACCTATCAGTAGCCCACTCTTTTTACTCATCATCATTCAAATACTTAGCCACCCACCTCTGGTATTCTTCATCAGTTGGCCAGTCAAAATCAATCACCTCTTTTACCTTTGTACTATAAGGTAAATACTTTACCGCTACTTGATTAGCATCTCTTTCAAAAGATTCCAAAAATGAGCTGGTACAAATAATCTTATCCATACAATTTACCAACAAATCATAATCTGAGTCATCACAAATTATTTTAATTTGATTATTAATGACTTTACTTGCTTGATCCTGCCATTGTTGGAGTGTTCTAATTTCCCCCTACTCATCAGTTATATCAGGTAATAGTGTGTTACCCCAATCATTGAAGTTCTTTACCAACTCCCTAATCTTCCTACTTAGATCATCTGGTAAGGTCTGAAAAATTTGCAATGATTTAACTAATATATAAGCAGGCTTCAATGATTGGGGCCTATTATTTGCATCAAACCTTGAGGCTTTAGTCATAACATCTAGATTATTTTCCCTAGGGATCCAATTTTGATTTATTGGAATCACTATCCGCTGATCCCTATCAATATTTTTTTTTGCTTTAGATAGAAAAGAATACAAAGAATGTGTAACACCCCTCCGTTTTGGATATTTGGATTGATAGTGTTTTCTTGGTAATGCTTTGTTATGCTTATGATGTGACTGTGGAACTTGGTGATCATTTTATCATAAACTGATTAGTGATGCATATGTTATATTATAATTTGATGATTGTGTCTGAATATGCTTTGACTTTAAAACTTGGTTGCTTTTGATTGCAATTGTTAAATGATGTGAAAGTTATATTTTGATGTAATGTTATTTTATTCTGATGTTATCTTTATGGCGTGTTTTGGATTAATGTAGAAGATATTTGATTTAATGGTGTTTATGCTATTGATCATATCATTGATGTTAGATGCGTCAGTTAGTGATACTGTATTGGTGAAGGGGACGAGATTGTATCACTCGCTTGTGAGCGCCCTACAATTCTGAGATTTCCTCTTCACGGTGTGTTTGATCATATTATATATATATTGCACGTTCGACATGCTCTTTGTTGCAGGTTGACAGGTACGTGACATCGACTCCACCTGGCTTCACAGGTCTTAGTGTGTCCATTTACCAACGGTAATCGATTGGGAGATAGTAGCTAGGTTTTCCGTCCCAAGTCCGTCATCCTGTTGTAAGTTGTGGTGTCATGACTGAAGTGTTGTCCTTGTCATTATGTAGTTTGATTGTTATGTATTTATTTAATTTATGGTTAGCGCTTAATTAATTAATCTTATTTTATAAGATAATTAATTAATATTGCATTGTTACTTGATTTAATTGTGAGTTAGTTAAAAGTCAAATTGAAATATATTGTAAATTAAAAAGTGATCTAATTAATTGAAAATGTAAATAATTATTTAAAATTAATATTGATGAAGATAATTAAATATTATCTTTTTATTAATATTAATTTAGCAAATCTTGTGTAGATAATATCTTGATTAAATAAATTATTTTAATTAAAATTGTAGATAAGTTGTGCTTTTAAAAGCTAGAAAAAGGACCAATAAGAAAGGAGGATTTTTGAGAAAAGAAAGCAGAAGAGCTTTATTGAGTCTTTATTGTGATTTATTATTTTTATGAGGAGATTATTCACACACATAAGTTTCTTTTTTGCTCTGTTGTTTTGGATCTGGAAAAGAAAAATAAAGGAAAGACGATTTTGGTTGGGTGTTTTCTAGGTAAAATTATTGTGGTTTTGGAAAGAAAAGATATTTCAGAAGAATATTGAAGGCAGAAGATAGAGAAAAGAGTTACAAGCAAGGATTCGGGAAGAGGCTATAGAAGGGATTCTTCTTCGAACGAAGGACTCCAGGTTGCATTCTCTAAATTTATTGTTATTTTATAGTTGTGCAAATAAAATCTAGTTGCTGAGTTTGAGAAATCCATTCCTCTATTTTCTTTTGAAAATGAATCTATGAATAGAAAACTTGATTGTGTTAAACCCTCGAACCCTCTGTAGGAAATTATAGTAGTACCTTCAAAAATTTCTTCAATGAAACTTAGTTTGGAAAATAACCATTTGAAAAGAAAATCATTTTGATTGTGAGATGCACTTAAATACCAAACCTTTATTAAAATTATTGGAAAATCTGTTATTATATTAGATTTAATAGAAAATCTTCTGTTATATTATCTATTGAAAAATCTATTTATCTAGATTATTTGTTTTAAATCTTTGATATATATATATACTCCTATATATATATTTAAACAAAATTTGATATACATATTTGTGTGACTATACTATTGAGTTATTTAAATACATTTTATAATTATTATGTACCTCTGTAATTTTATTTTATGAGATTAGAATAAAAGTCATCTCTATTATAGATTTTATATGGAGGGTATTGAATATAATATATTTTATTAATTTCATGACTCTTTTATAATCTCTTCTGTATTTTTCCTATGAATTAAGTTTTAATATAAAATATATATATATAAATAATATGTTCTGGGAAAAACAAAATAAATAAATAAATATATTTATGCCTGTATGCAGGGTCGGGCCTCAGTTTCTATGTATTGAATAAAATATTTATATATTTTTTTAAAGCAAAAAAAAAACGTCTGAGCGAATTTGATTTAATATTGAAAATTCATGTCTTTTCATAAAATATGAATTTAATATATATATGGGAAATATAAAATAAAACAAATAAAACAAAAAAATAATAATAAATACATATATAATTTTATTGGTGTGTGGACGACCGCAGCCGTACCACCCACCAGGTACTGGGCACAGTCCACGGACTGCGCACAACAGTCTAGACTACGCATAGCAGTCCTGACTGCTATACACAGTCATAGGGACTGCGGCCTCCCTTTGGGAGGTGCGCAGCACCAGGGACGAGACTTTTGTCCCTTTTGTTATTTAATACCTTTTTTTTATGTGTTATTTTATCTCATTCAAATTTTATTTATATTTATATTTATTTATATATATGTAATATATATTTATCTATATATTATATATATTATTTTTTATATATATGTAATAAATTAAGTGTTAATTTTTTTATTAACAATTAACATTTGTTTTAATATTACATATATATATATATATATATATATATATATATATATATATATATATATATATATATATATATATATATATATATATATATCTTATTTTTATATAAGTATATATATATAAGTGTGAAGGTGTTTATACAAGATATATAAATATGTATATGTATTGAATAGTTATTTATGCCGTTATGTTAGAAAGTAAGTTTAAAAATTTTAATATTTTGCAATGTTATAGTTTAATTAGAAAATTGGAAATAAATTAATTGTGTTGTTTTGAAACGAGTTTTCTCGTGTAATTGATGGATTTATTTGTTTCATGAAATTATTGAGTATTGGAAATATTTTTTTTGTATGGAGTTGTTTTTAAGTAATTGTTTTCTTGAGGTTATTCATTAAGTCTATTGTGGTATTCTCTTCATTTTTTTATTGTGTCATATGGGAAAAACCCTAGGTTTACCTTACCTTTCGTAAGAGTTTAAGTTATTGTTAAGAGCTTCCAGAGATGGAATGCTTTTCTATTATGTTTATTTTATTCTCCATGTCAGGCAAATGGGGTTAAAGGTCTATGTAAGTCTTCCAGAGAAGTTCTCTAGAGTGGGATGTTTTGTGTAGAGGTTCAATTTGTGAATCGCCTTGGGAATGGTGTAGAGTTGTACTATGATGTTGTACCCGGTTTCCACAAACAAGGATTTGTGCCTCCTGGAAAATAGGAGAGGGTAATGAGATTTGTACCTCCTTTGGAAGAAGTGTGTTTTCGTATTTGGTTTCCTCCAGTGTTCGGAGTGAGTTTCCTTGCTTTGTTTCCTCCTTGGATTGGAGAGGTTATGTTGTCTAGTTACCTATTGTGGTATTGTACCTTGTGTGTTGTCGATAGGAGAGTGGCTCTTTGTGGGGGTCCGACACACAAAGGGGCGCTAGGGTAACTCACCTAGAGTTTAACTAAGTGATAATCTAAAAGAATTAATGGGGATCTTTCACACTAATAAAGATAAAGAATGTCTCTCTCGTGAAGCAAGTGAATGATAAGGCTCAAGATGAGATGGGACGCATAGTTTTGCGTGAGGGTCTAGCGGCCGGTAGAGGCAAGCCAGGGTAACCCAGGATGGGGGTCCGGTAGCCTAGGAAGGTTGAGCCAGGGTAACTCATGGCAATTTATGCATGACACTCTTCCTATGTTGATAGTTGATCAGTTATTGCGCGATGTTCATGATCTTTGTTCTCTAGAAGCATTGTAACCTTGTGTTGGCAATGTGCTCAGAGTGGTTAAGGATATCATGGTCCAAGGTTGTTGGCGATATCATGATTGTAGTTGTTAAGTGACTTTGTGATTGTAGTTATATTTTGATTGTTGTTGTTTTAGTTCAGTTATGTTTTAGCTTGTGTCTAGTGGTAGATGGTCTTGTGTAGGAATTCCTTGTTACTATCTCCTGGCACAAAGGGAGTGGGACCTTTTTGGATTCCACGTGGTCGGGTGGTGTGCATCTTAATCCGTTGGTTCTTCTTCTTGTTCATGTGGTCAAGATTTCCAGATGGTGAGCTCGCGGGAATCAGTTTCTTCTCATGCCTTGTTCTCTCAGTACTCATTGTATTTTATTACCCCTCATTTGTTATTGAGGCAGAATTTGTAATATGTTATCATAATTGTTGGATTTACCTCATTTGGGAAATGAGTATTGTAATCTTATTGTAAACATGTTGTAAACTATATTGTTTGGAATCATGTGGCACTTCATATTCTTGGATGTAAATTTATTATGAATGGAATGTATGTGAACTTTATTTGTTAAGTAATTATATGATATGGTTTTAATTCATGTTCTGTGTTTGGTTTCAGTAACACGGTCTTGTAGCCTTAGGGAAATGGTTGGCAATGGTTAAGTGAACTTGTATGTTAATTGTTCTTATTCAAAAAAAAAAAAAAAGTTTGTTTGTTTAGTAAATTGCAACTTTCCCTAGGGTTGCATGGTGGGGCATTACAGAATGTATAGAGGGTAGTTTATTATACACCTTTTCATTTAAATGCTCCAAAACAAGAGTAACAATTTATTTTTTTTTTGAAAGAAAACTCTCCTCTTTTACCCTTAGTGATGTCTGTAATTGATTAATTTTCTGCATAAGCTGCCTCTTTGTTGGATCAACAAAGCACTTTGTTTGTTCATTAACTTGTTCTAGAGGAGGGGTAAGAGCAGGATTTTGAATGGGAGACCTCGTAAAGATTTGAGAAAGCGGAGGCATTGACTCCCGCTGTGGGAGGCAGGTGATGTGCTGGTTCCCGAGCATTGATGTTTCAAGATGTCTATACTCTGAACCTTTCTACTCAATTTGTAGCTCAACATTCCTCCTCAAGCATATTTCACTATATTCTTCAATTAAAATGTTATAATTTCTCCATTAGGCTCTTTTCTTTCACCTCCTCCCTTTTAGCGCCTTTTGGGCCAACTTGGCCACATTCACAGTTAAACTAGTGGCTTTGGTTGTTGTAGTCTCTGAAGCCCTCTTTATTATTAATCCTCCTTTCAAATTTGGATTAATATCAACAATGTCTGGCTTTCTTCCTTGTGGAGCCAATGCCCAAATTGCCAAGGTCTCATATTCTTCACTGAAGGTAGATTTTTGTAATGTTGCCTTAACTTCTTCTTCAGAATCCTGAAAGGGATTCTTGGACTTCATAATGGCACTAAAAGCCACTACATCAGCGATGTCCCATTCAGGAAAAATCAAAACACCAGCCTGATTTGAAACTAGTTGTCTTCCTTCTTCAGGAGTGATGTTTTTGAACTCTTCCATTAGTTTAGCTTTCACTTCTTCATCATTCTCCTGATCTAACCTGTCAAGCCTTAGTTCTCTTCTCTCCTTGCATTTATTTTGGTATTCCTCAAATTTCATCCTCCATGCCAATTGCAAGAATACAGGAGTCTTTACAAATGCATTGTCATCGAAGAACTCCTTGCAAGCCTCCATTTTTGCATCCTACACACTCTTACGCTTCATATCCAAATCAGATAGAACCAATTCAACTGACCTAGGAGGGGACAACATACCAACCTGCATGTCTTGATTAGTAACAATAATTTCATCTGTGAGATCCTCAGGTAGGTGATCAGTTCTTTGCCTCTTAGGGCTTGGCTTAGGTGGTGGTGATGGGGGACTGCACTTTGGTGAAGATTTTAATTCAATGATTTTGATAGCCCTAGGTACTTTGAATTTTGGGCCTGGTTGTGAAGGCACCTTCATTATTTTCTTCTCTTTTCTGTCTACTTCTTCCTCATCACTACTAGTATCCCTTTTCCTCCTATAGATGGGCCACCTTTATGTAGGCTGACATACTAGCCTTGTTTCAATTGGCATATCACTTTGTCCTTGCATATCTAGACTTAGCCTTAAATTTATCCTTTTTGGTTGTCAAGGTTTCCATTATCTCCTTGAAATTCTTCATTAAAAAATCAATTCTCTTGTGGTATGGAGTGAATTCCATCAATGGATCATACATCAGATCTATTTTATGCACAATATCCAGTAGCTTACTAAAAGCTATCCATTTTTCCTTGTTCAATTCTTGTCTATTTAAATCAAATTCATTCCTGATCAGGTCCTTAGGGAAATTGAACTCATGTGCAAATTTTCCACCTTTTATTCTTTGTCTGAAAAGAGAAAAGAAACCTTCAGGATCATGTTGTCGCCTTGGACCAAATCTCAAATGGTAATCAACAAAGAATTTGTCAAAATGTGTGCAGCCTCACTTTGAAAATGTAAAGTCAGACACTACTGTATAATCAGGGAATAATGTTCCCTTCCCCTTTCTAGTTAGGTTATCCTCATGAATACACCCCATCTGCCACATAACTTCTGCAAACCCTAGTCTTGGTCGCACATTGTATGGTAGTATGTGAGGGGTTCCTTGAAATCCATATATTCTCAGGATAGTGCTGACTGGATATGGGATAATGTCACCCCAGTTATATAAAACCCTCAATTTTGGTTTCCTCTCCTTCAGCCTAAGGAAATCATGTAGTTCCTGAGGGATGCTAGGTACATTTACCATCAATCTACCCCTCAATCTTGCAGCAAAACAATTATCAAATTACACAAAACTGGTGCTTTCCTTATTACAGGACAAATCTGTAGCCCATATCTATACTGAAAATCTTTCTCCATTAACTGATTGTCTTAAGTTCATCTTCTTAGCAAAGAAATCAGCATTCCTAAACAAAAACATATGCATCAACATGGAATACCAAAAGAATTGAGTACCAGTATCACCATTCTGCAGCTTCGACAGTCCTTCATCTATCCTCTCCGCCAAAAAAGAAGCAAAGTCATATGTTATAGAAAAGTTAGGGTGTTGTATTTGCACCCACATGAACATGTATGCAATTAGCATTACTGCACCAGGGCTGAAACCCAAAATCTGACATAGTGAATAGAAAGTAGCCAGGACAGGCTTTCCAAAACAATTCAATCTGAAGGGTTCTTGGTCACTAGGGCTGATGTGAAATTGTGAACCCCCTGCCTTAACCAGATGAGGTGGAAGCAGCATAACCCTAAAAAGAGATTTCAATTTTGTATACTCCTACTTCATTTCTTCAAAATTAATAGGAACCAAGTCATCACTTGGCTCACTCAAATCAAAATTCTATTGGATAACATCTCTGTTAATTTCCAATAGAACCCCTCCATTATTATCTCTGATTACCCGTGTGATAGGGTCATATCTTTTGGCCACTGCTCTAAGTAAGTCCACATCAGGGAACACATTTGGAACAACTAGCTTTCCCATGTCGTACATCCATCCATTTGAAAAAGGATGAGAAAAATTTCTCTATCCATACCATAATCTGAACATTTCTAAGCCTATGAGTGGAACCCTAGCATCAGCAATATTGGAATTATGAAACACCAACCCCTCCCCTAGGATTTTCCCTCGCATCAACACCAAACCTTTCCTTCTCTCATTTGTTGATAATGGAAATTGATCTAGGAAATCATCATACAAGTTTCTTTTCAAATACTCAATTTGGCCAGAGTGCTGCTTGGTTGGTGCCATTTTAGACAAACTAGGGCCTCACTACAATGTTACACTTGAAGTGGCTATGACTAAGCAGAGATAAGAAATTACAGAGTAAAAATATCGTAATTCCTTACAATTTATGATTAAACAATAGCCCAAAAAAACATTTTAATGAACTCAGTGACAAGCATAGCAGACCCCCCTTTCCCAAATTTAGGTGCAGAATGACTGGGAAATAGAGAAAATTAACTCATGGCTTTTTTCGCACAAACTCCAATTTCTGGCAGCAGCTGCTCACAATTTCACCTTTGGCTCTGAAACTGTTTTCATGAAATACTTGGATGCTTTGTGATACAAATGAGATGAGTAAATTGATTTTATGTCGATTAAATTCTGCCAGTGGATGTCTCATCTGCCATTAAAGCTCACTCATGGGCCGCACGAACGACTCCAACCATAATTTTATACATATTTAAATTTGAGTCATTGATCCTTTAGTTTGATCAAATCATCAACGACCATCTTCAAAATAGGCTGACATAATTGCCAACACGGCAATAAAGGGGCCCACTATGTCATACACGGTGAAGGAATGCCACGTGGCAGTTGCCCGCAATATCACAATCCT